>CAIGRQ010002087.1:0-13264 GCA_903798375.1 Fraxinus sp. D2006-0159
AGTATATAATATTTTTAATATAAAAAGAAAAATGATTACGGTAGAGTATCCGAGAAGTATCGGTGTCGACTCGTGTCCGACACGTGTCGGACACGGACACGCTACCCTAATTGAAGTGTCCGTGCTACAGAGGTTTTTGCTGTTCTTTTCTGTGGTAGCCTCAATTGAAACCTATTTTTTAAACAAGTGTAACATTTGTTTTCATACTTGTGCTTTGATGATTAGAATAGGCACATGAATATGGATAGCTGGACTGTGAGTCTGTTTTAACTTTTTATGGGAAGCCAATGCAGCATTCTATTCTAATTTAATTCCATCTTTATGTCAGGGCAAAGTTCATATCAGCCGAAGAGAAAACAGGGGTTACCTTTGACGATTTTGCTGGCCAAGAATATATTAAGAGGGAGCTACAAGAGATTGTTCGAATACTAAAGAATGATGAGGAGTTCCAAAACAAAGGTATCTATTGCCCAAAAGGTGTGCTCCTTCATGGTCCTCCTGGAACTGGTAAAACACTTCTTGCAAAAGCTATAGCTGGTGAAGCAGGACTTCCCTTTTTTGCAGCAAATGGCACAGATTTTGTGGAGGTGAAAGATTTTGCTTTTTAACAAGAATAAATCATTTTGCCTCCTTGACATGATAAATATGTGGAAAATGTTTGTGGTAAATTGTTCTTGATTAGAAATTGTGCATGTAAAATATCGTAAATCTAGGTGATCTGCATATAAGAAACTGCAATCTCATCTAGATCACCATTCATCCAGTCGATTTTTATAGCTCCTCCTTACCTTTCAACATCTCTGGAGAAAAGTTCATTTTGTAGTCAACGCGCTGTGAGATTTGAATCAAATATCAATAAGTGCTAAACTAAAATGCCAAAAAAGTGACGTGGGTGATGCCAGCTTCTGTCGAAGAACTCCTGTTCTGTTGGAGTTTCAGTAGTTGGATATAGATTGGTCTTATACTTGGAAGCGGATATCTTATTTCTTAACCTGGGTGCTCAAGAGGGAGCGTAACAGGAGGATGTTTGAAATTGTTGGAAATCCTATCATACAGCTGAGTCTCTTCACCTTTCTAAAATAAATTGTGGAGTAAGCAATCCATCGTCACATCAGACTCTTGGATGGATTTCTTTTAATTGACTTTTTTTTATTTGATGGTATACATCCCGTAGTCATGAGTGGCCTCTTGTTAGTGAAATCTGAAGGAAAGGAAAAAAATATTTTGTTATAGGCATAGATGCATCTTCACATCTTCATATTCCAGGTTTAAAATTTTCCATTCATCTCAAAGCACTACATGATTCTTCTCAAATTTGATTACTATTGGTTCAACAGGTTGTATTGTAGTCACGGCATTCTCCGCAAATGAATCCTCTGAATTTTGAACAAAAGATGCAATTGGAACTTTATCAGTTTATGGTAGTTTATGGACCGTCATTGACCAAAATTTGCAAAATTGAGTAACAACCATCATTCGATACTTGTTGGCTAAGAGGAACTACTGGCTTTCAACTCGCTTCCAAATTCATCTTTCAAATTTTTTTGGTAGATGAGGTGCCTAAACTTTTTTAAACTTCTAACATGCAAAATAAATGCTTTATCTCATCTCTCTTTCTTTCTTTTCTTTTTTCCCTTGTAATGGCAGTCTCATTCTTAATGGAGTTCTTCAAGTTTTAGACAGAATGTTTCCTGAAGGTGTCTATTGATGTCCTTTAAAGCTGGAATGATTTCGTTTCTGGATTTAGTATCCCCTTTTGTTTTTTGTTCAATTCTGTACCTGTCTTTTTGCATGTATATAGTTATTGAGAATCGAATTGTTTAAAGGTTCTAGACAACTAGTCACTTATAGTTCATTTCTCCAGATGTTTGTTGGTGTAGCTGCTTCTCGTGTAAAGGACCTTTTTGCCAGTGCCAGATCATATGCTCCCTCCATCATTTTCATTGATGAGATAGATGCAATTGGCAGCAAACGTGGTGGACCTGATATTGGTGGGGTATGACTGTCTTTATGTAATCATTGTGTGAAGAAATGTCTTTTTCTACTTCTCAGTCTGCAGATTTAACAATTGCCTAGACATGTGGATATAATTGTTTCGATGTTTAATGAGTATAAATATCCTTCTTTGGTAGATTCTTTAAAATCTATGAGATGACTCGTTGATGATATTAACTGCTTATTTTCTGCTTTTCTTCCTGTCTACTTGACAAATCCACTCCCACTGGACTTGATATGTTTAATGCCTTTGAAGTTCAAATTGTTTGCTGACAGTTGAATTTTTGAAGTACTTGTCTTTTCTTTTTACTGCTAGAAGTTTTTCTTGATCTGTCTGATAAAAAAAATCGTTAGTATATATAATCTTCTTCAAAAGCTTACTTATGATAGCAAGTCTTTTACCAACAAATACTGCAGCACAAGCTTGGCATTTCACAAATCTTATTTTCCCCCCGTCTTATTCAATCAAGTGTCAGTCTCACTTCCCTTAAAAAAAATAAGAAGAAAAAGCTGTTCACTTGAAGTCTTTAATCTAAAATTGACACATACAAAGAAATTTAATTTAAAACATAACAATTAATTGGAATTCAGACTTGGAATTTATAGGTCTTATTTTCATTATACTCTTGCTGTGCAGTGAAATGTGTCATTAGACTCGTTGCTATCATTTTCATTTTCTATTAACAATAGCAATATTTATTTAACATTAAAATTTTTATCAACAGACTTGACAAATGAATAATGCTCTTGCTTGACAATCTGTAACCCTTTCACGTTTATTTGCTATATAGGGCGGTGCAGAGAGGGAACAAGGTCTCCTTCAAATCCTGACTGAAATGGATGGCTTTAAAGTCTCAACATCTCAGGTATGCATTCGATTGGATAATTCTTTCTCTCTGCAATGACAATACTAGAGTTTACTTCTGAACAATATGTTCATCAGGTGTTAGTTATTGGCGCAACAAATAGATTGGATATTCTTGATCCTGCTCTCTTGAGAAAGGGCCGTTTTGACAAGATTATTCGGGTTGGCTTGCCATCAAAAGATGGTAGATTTGCCATATTAAAGGTACACTTTGTAATTCAAGGCATACATTTTCAGCAATGTGAGGTTTTTGGTTTCAGATCTCTGGAAAAGAAGACAGTTGTTCAGATGATATTCCCTATATTAGAGTTATAATTCTCATCGCATACATCTTAGGTGCATGCTCGAAATAAATATTTCCGTTCAGAGGAGGAGAAGGATATTCTACTTCAGGAAATTGCAGAGCTTACAGAAGATTTTACTGGAGCAGAGTTGCAAAATATACTGTAAATAAACCTTAAATCTGTAAATCTTGTTGAACTCTTCATTGTGAAGAGCAAGCTGAAGCATGCAATTGTGACAGGAATGAAGCTGGAATTTTGACAGCTAGGAAGGACTTGGATTACATTGGACGAGAAGAACTTCTTGAGGCCTTGAAGCGGGTGAGTGTTGGGATTTTGAGAACTGCAGAAGTTCTTATCCTCCTGTGTTGTCTTTTATGGATTAGCATAATCTATTCTTACATTGTTTATCAAATCGTGCAGCAAAAGGGCACTTTTGAAACAGGTCAAGAAGATAGCACTGAAGTGCCTGAAGAATTAAAACTGAGATTGGCATACCGAGAAGCAGCTGTTGCGATTCTTGCTTGTTACTTTCCAGATCCTTACCGTCCTTTTGCTGAGGTTTGATGAGACGTTAGATTGGATGAGTTGTCATCTCGTCTGAAATCTTTTGTATCTCTAACTTTTTCTTTGTATTTTAATTAGCCCAAAAAATCTGACTGATTTTTAATTTCAAGTTCGGTATTTCTGCAGACAGAGATTAATTCCATACGAAATCAGCCAAATATGCGCTACATGGAGACATCAGGCAGGGTATTTAAGAGGAAGGTGGATTATGTGAACTCAATAGTGCGCGCATGTGCTCGTAAGTTATAAATCCATCTTGCTGTAGAGAAACATCCTTGAAAAACCATTTCCATTTAATTTTTCCTGGGTTTGTGTTCCCCGAAGTCTTGCATCTAGAGGATAGGCATGTATCTCACACTTGTGATGGAAACTTTCCTGGATTTTTTTGAGAATGCTAATCTCTGCAAATCCTGAATTTTTGTGATAATTTCAGTACATAGTACCATCAGTTTGTAGGCCACTCTATACTTAATTTTATGGGTCTGATAGTATAAGTATTTAGCCAGAGTAATTGAGGAAGAGATATTTGGGGTTGATAATCTATGCTGGATTTCTGCAAAGGCAACATTAGAAGCTTCAAGACTTGCAGAATTCTTGATTCTGCAAACAGGAATGACTGCATTCGGGAAGGCCTATTATAGATATCAGAACGATCTTGTGCCTAATGTAAGGATTGACATATATAATTTCAATTGAAGCTATTTTGGTCTTTGTCGTATAAATTAAATCAAATGGTTTATGATAATCACTTGCAGCTTGCTGCCAAACTCCAAGCACTTAGAGATGAATACATGCGTTTTTCTGTGGAGAAATGCGCAAGTGTGCTACGAGAATACCGCCCTGCTGTAGAAAACATTACAGGTTGGTTTGATTTTCATTCCTTTCATTATTATATCCAAAAAAAAATCGTGAAAAAGCTACAGAGTACTAGTTTCTGTTTTTTATATCTGCCTTGTGATATTTCGAGTACATGCTTTCATGTCAAGCAGATGTCCTACTTGAGAAGGGAGAGATAAAAGCTGACGAAATTTGGGACATATACAATAGTTCTCCACGGATACCTCAGGTACATTCTGAACAAACATTTTTGTATTAATCCCATAATTGGTTATTTTGGCATCTGTTTTTCTTCACCAGGCACCAGCTCTATGTTTTCAACATTTTTGACTTAGCTTTTCTAGTGACAATGGATGCAGTAAATAATAGTATATAATTAGCATTATGGGCTTACTTTACATGTGAAGCATTTGATATGGTACAACCCAAAACAGTAAGGGGCTGGTCTCTCTATGTTTCAGTTTTGTGTTTTGAGTTTTGAATTCATTTTGAGTTTTGTGTTTTGAGCGTCCATTTTGAGATTGTTGAAAATGTGTTCTTTTTGGCATTTTGAAAAATTGTTTTGAAAACATCCAAAACGACAAAAAGAAAAACGACAAATTTGTCGTTTTGAGTTTTCTTTGTAAATTTTTAACTTGTTTTTAAAAACGTGTTTTCGAAAATAGGGAAGTGAGCGTTTTCACTGTTTTGGAAAATCGAAAACATAAAATGGCTTCAAAACGGTAAAGAGAACGGCCCTAATTGTGTCGTTGCACTTTGTCTCAAAGCACATCCTTGACCCTTTGATTTTTTCGTTGTTCATTCATTCTTTTCCGGGGATCTGAGGGTGGGGTTGTAAATAAGAATTTCCAGCAATATTTTTTGGGGGATAGATGCTGAACCTCACTTAAATGGTCATGGAGATGGTCACCGGGGGATACTTTCGCTCAACTGAAGATTATAGAAGTGAATCTTGACTACTAATAATTTATCCACGATTTCAAAAAATATGCCGATTTCTTGTTTACCAGACTGCTGTGAGCCCGGTTGATGAATATGGAGCCCTCATATATGCTGGACGTTGGGGACTCCAAGGCATTTCACTTCCAGGAAGAGTGACATTTTCACCTGGAAATGTAGGGTTTTCAACTTTTGGTGCACCGCGTCCTATGGAGGTATGTGCAATGTGCAGCGTCCATTGCTTGCTAGCTCTATTTCCTTTTATATGACTGTAAAGCTAGTTCTTTTTTGTGTTTATGTGCAGACTCAAATCATCAGCGACGACACATGGAAGTTGATAGATGGAATATGGGATAAAAGGGTTCAGGAACTCAAGGCTGAGGCCCCAGTTGAAATTGAAGAAGAAGAAGAAGATAAAGAGATGCCTCAGCTTGTGATGGCCAGCCATTTTCTATAAAATTCAATCTGGTAAGTGTTTGTTTCATTTCCCGGACATACCTTCTCCTTATAATGATGTCACTTGTGTGCAGTATCTTGAGACGCCATGCTGCACATATTTATCCATCGCTATTCTACTGCTTTCATCATACTTGAGGGTATTTTACATGGAATTGGCCTCAGTTTTTGAATTTGTTTAGGTTCAGCTTGTACACGACTGAACAATTTTTGATACCATACTGAGTTTTGTATAGAGCAATCTTGATAATTTCGATTTTCTTTTCATAATTTCGTTTATTATTTTGGATATTGTAGTGCTTCTCCTAGTTTATTTAACAAATAATGAATTTTTCGTATTCGTCTCTTTATGTTGTCTGCAATTCGCTGTGATAATCTTTAATACGGTAATTTGTTCAAAAAAAGAAAGGAGAAGTTAACTCTACGTATTACTTGTCTATACTTGAATCGAGTTTGAAAGAATTCTACTCTTAAGTTAAAATAATTTTCATTGATAAAAGTGGTGATCATACATTTTATGTTTTATGCTTATTTTCTACTACGATTCGAATAAAGTTGAAAAAGTCTACGAACCAGAAATACGTTGGAGTCTTTCTTGAAAGAGTTTGATAAGGGTGGATCATTGACTTTCAAAGTCAAAGTTTGAAAATTAGAAACATATAAAATATTTGCACCATTGATTTTTTTTATTTTATTTTTTATTTAAATTTGTAAAGACGTTCTCGATTACCATTTGACTTCATCGAATAATGGAGCCGTCTCTCCTGTTAATTCAATGATAATAAGGAAAATGTTATGTGTACATTATGTTACACATAATGGTGTCCCCCCAATAGGGGGAGCACATGTGTCCATTATGGACACCATTATGTGTACCATAGTGTACACATAGCACAACCCTGATAATAATTTAATCTAACAAATGAATAAATAAACTTGTATACACATTAGAATAAATATTTTCTTTTACCTATACGCAATGCAACCAAATAGTTGAAAAATAAACAAAAAAATTCTTTCTTTCCGATTGAGTTTAAAGTTTTAAACTCTGAAGGGCACAAGATCGATAATATCTTCTGGTACCTCTCTCTCTGGTGGAAATTTTGGAAGAAGGGTTGCAATGCGTTTTGCCGTCTCCAAATAATTTGAGCATCTGCTGATGATCAAACCATCAAATTCCAACTGGTTTGATACTTTGATCATAGTGGCTAAGGATGAGCCATTAGGATTGAAATTGTTTTCTTCCCCAGGAAACAATTTTTTGAGTTCATTTTTGTTGAAATTCCATGCACCAGTTCTCCAGTTGAAATGGTATAAAGGAAGAAATCTCTGTCCATAAATGGCTAGGAATTCAATTGCTGCGAGAATGAACTCAAATTCTTCCTTAGACATGTAGTAGGGAAAGCTCACTCTTGTCCATCCCGGCTTTACTCCAACATAACCCTGTCATCATTCGATATTCTTGTCATATTACTGGTTGACAAACATGCGATAAGTGCGATAAAAACTAACACGACTAACCTTTTCAATGGCCGACCTGAAGGCGAGTGAATGGGACTCATCGATATCGAGCAAACTGTGTCCATAAGGCCCTGCACAAGCACAACCTCCCCGGGCCTGGATCCCGAAAAGGTCATTCAAAAGTTTGGCAACGAATGGGCCGTGAAGCGGCTTATCTCTTGTATTTCCGGTATCTCCCCACAGGTTTACCTCAGATGATGAAGAATATTTAGTAGAGTAAATAAAGAATGATAATATGGCTTGTCTTTTGGCTTTTGTATTGCCTAATACCCATATGTAGGGATTGGGAACAAGTATTTTGAGTGCTCTTTCAATGTAATTTTGTTCGAGTCTCTCAATGGCTTTGTAACCAATGTATTCTTTTATCCAAAAAGCCAATTCTGCTCTGATTTTCTGAATGATTTGTGGAGTTCCAGCATCTTCCCTTTCTTCTATGTTGTCAACATATAAAGTGTCCTGAATTTGACAAAATTTAGGATTTATCAGTAACAATTTAGGGTCGGCTACATAATCCATTTTTGCAATGCTGTTCGGTTATTGCTGCGGAAAAAATGTAACGCAACTAAATTCATAGCAACTACGATAGACCATGTATAAAATAATAAAGATTGTCGAGATTTCTAACTCAGAAGAAAACCCACTTGCCTGTTTATTGTAACCGTTGACAAAATTAACAGTTCCACCTCCACATGTTGATGGCGGAGAAGACCCCAGCCGATAAAGGGCCTTGCTCATTAGCAGAATCCCAGGGGAACCTGGACCTCCCAGAAATTTATGTGTGCTAAGGAAAACTGCATCATAGCCGTCAATTTCTCCCGATCTCATCTCAATCCTCGCGTAAGGACCACTATATTCAAGATTAAAAATCAATATATATAACTTATAATCATACTTCTAACTTCTGTATATATATTTTCAAGAAAGAAATATTATTTTAACCTCGCAGCAAAATCAAAGCAAGCAAAGCCTCCAAATTGGTGAAGAAGTCGAGATATTGCACGTGTATCTGAACAAATCCCGGTGACATTGCTACAAGCTGAAAAGGATCCAAGAATAGGCCTGTTTTTCGATTTATAAAATTCGAGTTGGATTTTGAAGGATTCCATATCCAGCAACCCTTTTTGATCCAGGCCAATCTCCACCACCTCCGCCAGGCTCTCCCGCCAAGAGAGGAGGTTGGAGTGGTGTTCATAAGGGCCAACAAAAACCACCCACCTTTCTTCATTGCTAAGACATTTCAAGAATCTATCTCTTAATATTGAAGGAATAGCTAATCCCATTACTTCTTGCAGTCTTTTAATAGCTGCTGTTGATCCAGAACCACAGAAAATTATTGCATCTTCTTCTCCACCTCCCAAGCATTTCTTTACGTAATTTGCTGCTTCATGCACCATTTTTGTAGTCTGGTAGCCTACATAACTGTCTGTAGTGTGACTGTTACCTGTACAGAAATCATCAAATTTTTTACCACAACATCCTCCTCGATTTGATCTAATTAAAATTTGATCTCAACAATAAAAAAAATAAATCATGCATATATAAACGAATCATTACCATAAAATGGAAGAACATGATCTAGGATGTAGTTTTCAATACATTGAAGAGACCGGCCGGAGGCAGTGTGATCAGAATAAGTGAGCCTACGCTTTCCAAATGGGGTGTTGAATTCTGCATTCCCACCAATGATTTGTGAACGTAACCAAGAAAGTTTCTTCTCTGTTGAATCACTTGTTGGTACACAATGATTCTTAAGCATCTGAAATGATTCAATTCTATCACTTAAGCCACGATCATGATCATCAGGTGAGCTGTACCTCGCACAACTAATCTTGCTATAGACTGCATCTGCATGTCCCATTTCCTGTCTACCAAGGTTGTCTCTAAGGAACTGATTATTTTCAAAGACGTAACTCACGTAAGTTGAATATGAGAAATGTCTTCAGAGAGAACACACATATATGCGTTTAAGGAAACTGTTAAGTGATGTTTCAATGGGCAAATTTGATAGATTTGACACTGAAAAAACTCGTTGATTTTATGATTTACAGTGTGTGAGCTGCAAATTGGAAGAGACTTCCCGGCGGCTGAAGCCGTGTGTAAATAAGCAGTTTGTTTCTGATTCATTAATAATTATTAAAAGCTGGCACAACAAAATTTCGACTTTACAAAGTAATTGACTATTCAGCCTCACCAATGTAAGTATAGGCCTAATTTACTTGTTTATTTTAAGTGGCTTGAAATAGCTTATAGTCTGCTTTTCAGGAAATTATTTATGGCTTGAAGCATATCCGTGACGTTGTTTTCGGAATTATTGATACTCTTGGTTGGCGTCTAACTCTATATTATGTCTTGTTATGATTATTATTTTTGTTACGTCTCGTCACCGAACCTCTTAGTAGAGATCACGCTGCAATTCATGTGAAGACATTGAGTCAAATCTGACAGTCAATAAAGACTCAATTAGTCAAAGTAAAGAAGTTGGATCTCCTTCGTTCCGAACCTCTTATTTGGCCGAAGTCCTCACTCTATCCGAAACTCTCTTTGGCCGAAGCACTCACTCTATTTGAAGCTCCCTTTGGCAAAAGTCGTTGTCTTTTAGGTGACATGTAGACAATCTTTTTGAATGTTTGATGTGACGTTAATAATGATGAATGTCAGAATTGTCAGCCTAAAGTATAGGGCGACTGATCCGTTGTCAACGTATTAGATACATAACAGATCGAGTGATGTGAGATTTCGGCCTGGGAGATGGGGCCATGTTTCTTATCCATCGGTTACCGCATCGATCGGAGCACTATAAATAAACAACTCTTGTAACCTTTGTACATAATGCCACTCTTTATACTCAAAAGACATACATGATCTCCTCTCTTGTTCATTCCATATTCATATGGTTGAGTTTGGATTATTTTTACTTAAGTTGAGTTGTTTGAGATTGTTAATTAAATATGCAATCACTTGATCAAATTGTCGGTACTCGAACGTTTTTATCTCGTGTTGTAGAGTATCTCCCAAGTCCATAAACGTAATCTTTTTTCGTCTGAATCTTTGGTCAAAACGGGTTGAAATTTGCTCGCGTAGATGCGAGTGAGCCCGATATTTGTTTTCCACGTAACCATTGCAAAAAATGGGGTCTAACAGTTTTCATTTTACTCAATTTCAGGAGGGGTTTCTAAATTTTGTCTGGATTCAATTTGTTAATTTGTCTAGTCAAAATGTCTGTTCAATCGACTTGTTAGGCTAGATTTAAAAGTAATCTTTTTGAAAACTAAGTACTTCTCAATTCAAGTACATTTTAAGCTTCGTGAGATTTATCAGCCTAATGCACTAGTCCAAAAGAAAATAGTTTGGATAAAAGCCACCCATGTTATGCAAAGTCAAAAATTAATAGTCCCATTTGATAGAATTTTAATTTCATTAAAATCAACAATTAACTATAATCACATATTTTATGATTTCTATAACTTTTCAATTACACATTTCATCAATTTATATCGAAATCTGCTAAAATTTTTATTTTAATCCCCATCAAACAGGACATAATAAACATATTTACTTTTGGTCATTAAGACAGAAGAATTTTACACGAAAAACTGACAAAATTTTTTGTGCGCCTTATTTCTTGACATTTTCTATCCAATGGACCAACATATCTTTTGTAAATGAAATGCCTCAAGAGTAAATGCTGTGAGACGATCTATATTTATAAAAATAAATTTGTACAACAATAATCAAGGAAATAATTTGAATACACACAATAAAAGGGAATTAAGGTGTCAATTATAGGAGCTAGAATCATATCTCCTAAAATCATGGGGAATCAGTTGACTTCTTGATCACGATAAAGGGAAGCGGATTCTCCTCTTATATCTTTAATGTTACCATGTTATTGAATTTACATGGCCTTCATAAGTACTAAGGGTGTATTTGATTGCAAGCATATAATCTGAATGGAAAGAAAGTAAGTTTAGGCAATTCAGAATAGAAATTGTCAATTAAATGTTTTTTATTAACTTAATTTTCAACTTAGAACATATTGTGTTTTTTTATAAAGTTGAGTTTTTAAAAACTGTGAATTGTCTAGAAAATAAAAATCCACATCTTGTTGTGAAAATAGAGAAAAAGATAAGAGATAATAAAAGTCTATAGACTTGTGTGTATTATAATGAGAATCAAAACCCTATTTTTATGGGGAAGAAATAATGATAAATATGGTAATAATAGCTGTAGGGGTACAATTGTCATTCACCAATAACTTACCATTTACAACACCCCTTCTTGAATGACACATTACAAAATATATGCCCAATTAAAACTTTGTTTGATAAAAAATTCAATGTGGAAAAAAAACAAAGGAAAAAGAGTACAGTTATTTTTGAGTATTAAAGACAAATGACGCCTCATTAAAACCTTGTTAGAAAAATCCAGTGGGATAAAACCTGAGCGAAGGGAAAAGAATACTGCTACTCTCCCTGATGTTGATCATTGAAAATTTTTGAGTCGATGCATTCCAATCTTGTGAACTAATTTCTTGAATGTAGATGTTATCAGTATTTTTGTAAATAAATCGGCCACGTTGTCAATTGAACCAATATGTTGAATATTGATGTCGCCATTTTTCTGAAATTCGTGTGTATGAAAGAATTTTGGAGAAATATGTTCCGTCTTGTCACATTTGATATAACCTTCTTTAAGTTGTGCAATACAAGCAACACTATCTTTATACAAAATTATTGAACTATTTTGTTGAAATTAATTCGCAAGATGCTTGGATATGATGGGTCGTGTTTCCCAACCATACACATTTTTGGGTCTGTTTTATGGATTGCAATAATTTCAGAATGATTTGAAAATGTTGTTGTCAATAATTGCTTCACAGATCTCTATGATATAGCCGTTCCTCCACATGTAAACACGTACCCTATTTGTGATTTAGCTTTATGTAGATCAGAGAGATAGCATGCATATGCATATCCCACTAAAGTAGATCCCGATTTTGAGAATAAAATAATCACAAATCAATAGTACTCTTTAAATAACGAAAAATATGTTTAACATCATTCAAATATCTTTGTGTTGGTGTAAAACTATATCTTGTAAGAAGATTTACGGAAAAAAAAACTATGTCAGGTCGAGTACAATTTGTAAGATAAGTTAATGCTCCAATTGTACTAAGATATGATACTTCAGGATCAATAGTATTTTCTTCATCTTTAAGTGGACGAAAAAGATCATTTTTTACATCAAGTGATTGAACGACCATAGGTGATGTCAATGGATTTACATTATCCATATAAAATCATTTTAAGACTTTTTTGTATACATTTGATGAACAAATAATCCTTCTGGGAAATGTTCAATCTGCAACTTGAGAAAGAATTTGATTTTTCCCAAATCTTTCATCTCAAATTCATTTTTCAAATAATTTGCAATTTTGGAAAATGTTCAATCTGCAACCCGAGACAGAATTTGATTTTTTTCAAATCTTTCATNCAAATAATCTGCAATTTTGTTGAGCTCTTCAAAAGTTCCAAGTAAATATAAGTAATCAACATAAACTGCCACAATTGTAAATTCAATATTTATTTTCTTTATGAAAACACATGTGTAGATATCACCATTTTTATAGCATTCCTTCAACAAATATCCGCTAAGACGATTATACCACATGTGTCCGAATTGTTTTAATTCATATGATGATCTTTGCAATTTAATTGAGAACATGGTTCTCAGGCATATATCATTTGTTTCTCGCACTTTAAATTTTTCAGGGACTTTTATATATATATATCAAGTAAACTAT
>CAIGRQ010002092.1:1173-16121 GCA_903798375.1 Fraxinus sp. D2006-0159
CCCCCCCCCCCCCCCCCCCCCCCCCCCCCCCCCCCCAAGTTTTAAATTTCTGAACCCATTTGGAATGATACCTATAAGATACTGAACATTGTTAGTGCTTTCTTTCTAATATTCTTCAATTCCATGCCTTTTTGATATTCATAGACTCGCCTGATTTGTAAATGTGCTCATTACCGACTCAATTACAAATTATCCCAAACTGCCATATATAATCAATATTCTTGAACTAGTATAAGAGTAACCCCTTTCTTTTTTATATGATCAATATACAATAATTTTATATGAAATGTACAAGAAGAAATATATTATTCACATCGTCACGTCAGAATTTATTTCCCTTTTACTTCCATAGTTCTTCTGAAAGTTAGGTTTCAAGTATTGTTTTCTCATATCACTGGAAAAGTGGAATTTAATTTTCTCGGCGCAAAATCAAGTTGTATGACTTTGTGACATGTCTAATAATCAATTTGTTGTTTAACCACGCAATAATTTGAACCACAAAACAAGCTGATTTAATTTTATCCAACTTGCTCTAATTCTATGCATTTCATCTTCTTTAATTCCTCGTCAATAGTCTGATAAGAATCCACTGGAAGAAAATAGGAACAAAGAACTGTTATTGAATTCTGAATGCAATTACACAGAAATACAAAGCAGGAAAAGATGAACTAGACTTCTTTTACTCAACTATTGCCTGCCTATTCTTCCCCTATCACTTCTATTTATAACCTCTCCCTAACTGATGCTGTTACACCACTTGCCCCTGCAACAGAATGTGGTTACTCTCTCCTGCCAGTTCGTTCTCCACTCTTACCGACTCTCCTGGAATAGGTGAACTGGATGGGACGTCTATCACAGTTAAACCAAGATATCTAAAACTATCACTGTTTTGAACAGATTAATCATCTAAAATGACTTGCATTTATTCTTATTCCTACCATGATTGGAGAAAATTTATGTACAAAATGCCACTTTTCCATGTTACTCGTGACATTTCTAGCTATGTTGCTTTTAAAACTTTACAATATGTTAATGGTTCTCCATTGATTAATAAGCAAAAGTATGAGATCGTGGAGTCTTTAAACACACAGCTTTCATGGGCATGGAAATTATTTAGCATTTCCAATTGGCATACATCTAGGAAAGCACTCTTAAAAAATCAAATGTTCCTATCTAGTTGTACAAAAATCTTTCATCATTCTTCTTTTGAATAAGTGATTTGAAATTATTGGATTGTCATTTTAAAATTTCAAGTTAAATAGAAGACTAATATGATGCAATATTGTACATGCTTTGAAGGTAACATCCGTCTAACATCTTGTAATTTGTCGGTTTTCCTTCATATTTCACATATACGACAAGGGTGTATTTGGATTTCATTACTTTTAGTGATGAATATTTCTTCAACTATCTTAATCTTGTAAATGTATCATTTTCTTTCTGCTGCTTTGATGAAAACACTTTGCTTGTGATGCGGGATGAGTATAACTTCTCTTTTATCGCTGTTAACAGATCAGAATAACAGTGGCTATGATGAGTCTGGATTTCATGATGATTGTTCATTTCTTGAAGAAAAGGACAATGACCTTGAGCATATCCTTCACAAGATTGGTTTAGTGCAGACTCAGGTTCAAAAAATGAAGGCTCGACTTGATTCTACGATGGTGAAAAATGCCGCAAAATTTTCTTCGTCTGAAAACTTGAGCCAGCTTGCGGCATATGATGCTCAAACTAGCTCTATCCGTAGCCCTACATTATCTGCTTGCAATGGAGACACAGTTTCAGTCGGAGGTCTGCATATGCCAACTCAGCACTTGTCATACTATGATCTAGGGGACTTTATTATGCCTGACGCAGTGTCAAGCTACGGAGAGGCCATTCCAGTTCCTGATATAATTGAAAGTACAGTTGGCTTATTGTCATCTGTTGATGTCACCCAGCATCAGGCACAAGTCGGTGATTCTTCTGAAAGAGTAAGACTCCATCCTCTGTTTATTAGTATATTTGAATGGTACTCTGTTACATAATATAATCATATCCACCCCACCCCCACCTCTTGCTGGCTTCTTGTGTCAGTATGTCCTGGGTGGTTGTAACTTCAATAGGTTAACTATGCCCTCTTTTGTGCCCCAAGTCTTATTTTTAATAAGATCACCTTGAATAGTAGTTAGTCATTAAATTGCTTCTCAACAAGGATGTTGCCAATAAAAAAATAAAAAAATGAGGTAATTAACCCTAGAAAAGTGTATTCCACAGCCTAAATGACTTTCTTTAGGACATATTATCGAATGTCAGAATAAGCGCAATTTCTTCTCTTGAGATTTTTCCCCTGTGCAGAGAAACAGTATACTTTTCCATGAAGATACAGTTATGTCCAAGTTATCTGTTTGTGTTAGGACTTTCTATTTTGGACACTAATTTTCTGACTGGTTTCTACAGATTGTGGATAACATACTACATAATGAGGGGGTTGAAGTGGAGGGGCCACCTTCCGAAAATAATCATGGTGAATCTGCAGAGAAGTCTCAAGATGGTGAAAATAGTGAAAAAGAAGACAGCAATAATGCAGCCCTTCCCGAGTTAGATACTGATGCAGGAGGAGAAACTTCTGTATCTCAAGAACAATCAATTCTGAAGTCACGCTTAGCTTCAGAGATACATTTTCCTAAAAATAAAAGAAAGCGAGGAGAGCGTAAAGCTGGAACTGGTAATTGGAGTCGACAACGAACAAGTGAACCTGACAGCCAATGACTTTGATGGCGTGACGTCTTCCATTGTTGTTTGAGAAAATGGCAGCTCTTGAGTTGTTTGATAACCACCTGAATAATAGTCGAGTTCTGTAGTTTGTGAACAGATCACTTAGCATCTGGTCTATGAATCTGACAATCAGGGACTGTAACTTTGAGGTTGTGTTATTGTATGTTATCTTTACTGCTAGGTGTCTCTGTATAAACTTTCTGGTCGATATTCCGAATAGCTAGTCTTGTTCTTGGACTTATCGTTTTCTGCAATGTACTTGTCACTGCCCTCCTCTCTTCTTCTTCGAGAGCTAATCGGGGTCCCGAGGAAATGTGGGGTAGGGGCGTGGAACGCACTAGCACAGTTCAGTTCGCGTCATTTTCTCTCATTCTTAGCACTAGCGATAGTCAATTGACTTCACCCGATAGGTTAATCTTTTGAGAATCGAGCTACTTATCCGAAAACGTACTTTTTAGTTATTCTGGATATTTTTCAATTTTAATTAGATTAAAATTTTAATTTTGTTTATAGATTGTTTTTGTCTATAATTCTTATCGTTATCTAGAGTTTGTTGTTATCTTGGAAATTAGTTATTATCCAGATTTTCCTTATTGCTTTAAATACAAATTGTAAGCCTCGTGGTAATTAGTTGAATTTGAATTAATAAAAATATTTCTCAAATTATTCTTTCTTTTTCGATATTTGATATTTCAAATCAAGAAGTTTGAGTTTTATTAGATTTTGTTCTTTTCTACAAGCTTTCGCTACGTTACATGACACTATTCTTAATTTTCTACTCATTAATGAGTATTATTTGATACGAGGAAGTAATAACATCAATGCTAAAGAGCAGTACCTCGAGTCAGGATACTCCGATTAATATTAAAATGTAACAACAATTTTGTAAACACTAGTTAACGTTGAACGTACATTACACATTATTATGAACTGCTTTCTAACTGAGAATTAATAATAAGAAATTCATACATTAATGAATCCAAACTGGTGAAATGAATATATCAAATGTACATGTACATCGATGGTAACTAAATAGTTAAATAAATTAAATATATATTAAAAAACGACAAGTAAGATATTATTGAAATAATTAAATTATAGTAGAACTAAAATCGTCCAAAAAAAAATTTATTCTAACTTTATGTGATATTTAATTCCAATTAAGTAGAATTGTTCTAATCAACTTATAATTAGAATTGATAACACTGAAATGCATAAATGAAGATAATGAATTCACACATCAATGAAAGCATACATGTGAAATAAATATGTTAAATGTACTGTGTACATGCACATGCACATTAATGATAATTGAATGGATAAATAAATTGAATATATATTGAAAAACGAAACTAAAGTATTATTGAAATAATTAAATTATAATATAGTTAGCATCAGGGGCGGACCCACATGGGGTCATGTGACCCCACAATTTTTTTAATTTTTTTTATTAGTTTTTTTAACCTAAATATCTTTGAATTCTCATTTTTGACCCCACAAAAAAAATGGTCTCGTTCTGCCCCTGGTTAGCATCGTCCACAAAATTATTCTCATTTAATTTGATATTTAATATATTATTATTATAGATAAATTTTAGAATATTTTGGGGTTAAGACTTACATTTATTTTCCTTTTTGGGCTGGGGTTTTATGACATGCGCAGTGGAATATTCTCTACATTTATTGCCAAATGCAAATATTCGGCTAATAAATCCTTTCGTTTTGGCAACTTCTATTAATTTTTGTCATACAAGAATTGACCAAATATTTAAGTAACTGCACTTCATTTATTTCATTTTCAGTCAATATTTTTTATTCATAAAATTCCAAGAATATACTTACAACAGAATTATGGTATACTTTCACTTTGAAACTTACGGTTCATGTTTCGACGGCATTCGAATTGGTTATCGTTTTCGTTTTGTCATGCTATTGAATGCATTAAATAGAACGGCAATCTCTAAAAAAATCTAACGGACTATATTTTCAATTTTAATTGAATTTTAATCGATACCAAACGGGCTCATAGTATGTTCGGTTAGATAAAATTCAATACTACAATCTTATAAAAGTTGGCACAAATTGAAGGTTTGGATAAATTCTATAAATGTTGAAAAGATTAAGAATTGTGCTGCAATTTTCCCCTAAAAATTTCAAAGGCAACTTTTGAACTATTGATTTTAAAAAATTAAATTTTATATAAGGTCCACATATATTATTATTTCATATTAGTCTCATAGAATTTTTTTTTGGACGAGTTAAGTTTCATGTCAAATTAACAATACTTGTAGAGAACGATCTATGATCAGTTTATGTGACGTTGGAATTACTTATCATGCAGAGTTCATGATCGAGTTTGTTTTTAAAACATCCATATATATATGGATACTCGCCCTCGCGCTCTCTAGCTAAATCCTTTTCTTCGAACAACTCCAACTGGGCTGCCTGTCCCACAATTTCTCGTCTCTCACATATTTTGCGGCCACCACTTCTGTGGAGGAAACAAAACCTGAAAAATAAAGCAGAAAACAGACGATTTCATTGAAATAAAAAAGAAAAAAAAAATGGCTTTGAAATTGAATGCAATCAACTTTCAATCCCTAAATTTCCCTTCACTTGCCCTCCCGCCTGTGGCCAGCGACAGATCTCCCAAGTTTTTCATGGCTTCTACTCTTCGCTCTGGCACCAAGTAATAAGCCTTTTTTTTTTTCTTTTACCATTATATTTTACGTCATTTTTTATAATTATTTAAACCCTTTAGGCCTGTCTTTTGTTGGTCTTTCTATATAAAGATTGGATCTTTAATGCAAATTATTATTTTTCTTCTTTTTCTTCAACTGGGTTTTTTTGTTTTTCTCGCTGATTTTTGCATTTTCTTATCTTTTAACTCATACTCAATGCTTCTGAGAAACATTTATAGTTATTTTCTTAATAGATAATACAATTGTTTTCTGCTCTATTAACATGTTTTTTTTGAAGATTATGTTTTGCCTTTCTAACTTTTTATTTCGTATAATTTGGTTTCTTTTTGGTTAATGTGTGCTGTGGTTCATGAATTTACATGTTTCAATGGATGCATGCTATGTACTTTTAGTTCAAATAGCTGTTATATTTGTAAATTTTATAACAACCACCCACCCCAAAAGAAAAGAAAAGATAAGAAATTAAACATTTTACTTTTTTTTTTTTGGCTTATAATAGATTAAGATATGTAGCTTAGTGTTTTGTTTTTGTTTTCGTTTTTGCTGATGTGCATTTTGGAATTATCACACTAGTCCTTTCTGTTATTTGATAAGAAGAGATTAAAAGAGTTATGGTGATAAATATTCTGAAAATATATGGTCATCAGAACATTAAAAGAAAATGTTTTGTCTAATTTGTTGGTAATTAGGTTTTAATTTCTATTTCTATTTCTATTTTTTTGTTTCGAGCTAGATGGTTAGGTAGTCTCATCACTAACTAGTTGGTAACAACTGCTCGGATCTTTCAGCGATCCAATGAACATTGAATTTTAATTCTTCAAAATCGTTGAGTTTCCGCGACAAAGTTTTCTCTTGTTGATAACCATGTTTCCTTTGTGTTATTGTTTACTTAGTCCCTCCTTTATGCATAAAATCATTTTCTGTTAAGGTATAGCATGCATACCTTGCTGTTCTGGACCGCATTTTTGGTGTTGAAGAGAGCCAACCATGGCATAATAAATGATTGTTTTGGATGTTTAGATAACTCAAATAATGTAACCAATTGTAATATCGATAAGTCTTTTCAATCTGGAAAAATGATTTTTGTTCCATATCTCTTCCTAGTTTCTTCTTGTAAACTTAGTTTCCTACTGTCTGTTTAGATATCCCTTCAAGTGGATGGTGATATCAAGTACTTCTTGATATGAGACACTCAAAATGCATAACCTATGGATATACTACGCATCAATACTTTCCGTTTCTATCTGTTTATCTATCTATTATACTTTCAGCCACCCACACAATTACTTCTGATAAATTTAGACAGTCCATTAACTGCTTCAGTAGAGACCGTCAAGATGCTAATTCTCTTGATTTTGATAGCCAATCACAACTTTGTTGTCTCTGATAGTATAATTGGGATACATTTGCATTTTGAATCTGTAAGATTGGCTCTAATGATGTAACATACTTATCCGTAAATAAGGAGTTCGATTTGCACTTTATTTTATTTTGCTTATATGTAACTTGTAAATTGTAAAGCAATTACGGCTAGGACATTTGAGTATGGTGGTTGGTCTACTTTTGAGGAGTCAACTGCCCAACATGGATAGTTAACACACACTAGCATTTTCTGGACACGGTTACCTATGAATACACTCAGACAATATGAAATGCTTGGAAGTTCCCTGATATGCTTAAATGATTGTTCTGTAGTTTAATTTTTATCTGTTGTTTTTGTGTGTTGAATTCTGTTGCAGGGAGGTTGAGACTCTCAAGAAGCCTTTTAGTCCACGTGAGGTTCACGTTCAAGTAACACATTCTATGCCACCTCAAAAGATTGAGATCTTTAAAGCAATGGAGGACTGGGCCAAAGAAAACTTATTAGTTCATCTGAAGCCAGTCGAAAAATGCTGGCAACCGCAGGATTTCCTGCCAGATCCTGCTTCTGATGAATTTCATGATCATGTCAAGGAACTTCGGGAGAGAGCCAAGGAACTTCCTGACGATTATTTTGTCGTTCTAGTTGGCGATATGATCACAGAAGAAGCCCTTCCAACGTACCAGACAATGCTTAATACATTGGATGGGGTGCGAGATGAAACGGGGGCTAGTCTTACTCCCTGGGCAATTTGGACTAGAGCTTGGACTGCTGAAGAGAACAGGCATGGAGACCTTCTAAACAAATATCTCTATCTATCGGGACGAGTAGATATGAGACAAATTGAGAAGACGATCCAGTACTTGATAGGGTCGGGAATGGTGAGATTCTTGCAACATAACCCACCATTACTATTTCTGTGGATGTAATTCTCTGTTGTTCTGTGCCCGCATGTCGAGCAGCTGCAGCCTTCTTATTAAAAACACAAACAGGCTCTCTACTTTCTAAAAATAATGAATATGGTAACAAGAAAAGTGATCTTTCTCAAACCTCTCTATGAAAGTCTCACACTGGACGAATGCGTTTGAGGATACTATTTGAACCTTGAAATTATGCATGTGTAGATTTCCTTTGCTGTTACAAATTATATTGTTAATTTATGTGAATTGATAATTTCTTATAATTATAAAAATCTGAAATTTAGACTCATATTCTATCGATTGTCCTTGAATATTTTCAGGATCCTCGGACAGAAAACAATCCTTACCTTGGATTTATCTATACATCATTCCAAGAAAGGGCCACTTTCATTTCTCATGGTAACACAGCAAGACACGCAAAGGACCATGGTGACGTGAAGCTGGCTCAAATCTGTGGTACAATTGCTGCGGACGAGAGGCGTCATGAAATTGCATACACCAAAATAGTTGAAAAGCTGTTTGAGATCGACCCTGATGGAACAGTGCTGGCTTTTGCTGACATGATGAGGAAGAAAATCTCAATGCCAGCCCACTTGATGTATGATGGACGTGATGATAATCTTTTTGATCACTTTTCAGCCGTTGCTCAGCGGCTTGGCGTCTACACGGCTAGAGACTATGCCGACATTCTAGAGCATTTGGTCGAAAGATGGAATGTGACAAAGGTAACCGGACTATCTTCAGAAGGGCAAAAGGCTCAGGATTACGTCTGTGGATTGCCTCCAAGAATCAGACGGTTAGAGGAGAGGGCTCAAGGGCGGGCCAAGCAAGGACCAAGAATTCCATTTAGCTGGATATACAATCGAGAGGTGCAACTCTGAGTGCATGATGCGACAGGTAAACAAATATGAGCCGTAGTTTGTTTTGCAATTTCTTGTTCCTCTGGTAAGGGACTCATACTGTAGATACCTATTGCTGGTGTGGTTTTGCTAGATCTTCATATATAGAGGCACCTGTAGCTACGACGTTTTAGTGAATGGTCTATGGTATGTTTTCCGTGCTGACTGTGAACTCCAGAAACTCTCTAGGCAATTTTGGTGATCGTCAATGTGTGGTTACAAATTACTTTTCCATGCTCTATTTGCGTATTTATCACTTGGCCGACGTATAATCAATTCCATGTACTTAGTCTATACTCAAATATAGGTTGATCTAACTGGTAATGTGATGAAATATGTGTTGGTATGCTACTGTAGGAGGTTGGTTCACGGGTACAACATTTGTAACGTCATGGTATACCCGTGGATTGGCTAGTTCCTATTTGGAAGGTTGTAATTTCTTAACATTTAACAGTTTCTACTCGTGCTAATAGCTTAGCGCAGTCTTTATTGTTACTGTGGGGTCCTGAAGCACAAATGGACGGCGTTAAACAAGATTAAAGAATGAAAAGAGGTTTAGATTTCATCGGTTTTTTATGAAGTACAATTGAGTACTATGTACCAAAATGATACAACAATGTTGTCGTATTGTTNGTTACTGTGGGGTCCTGAAGCACAAATGGACGGCGTTAAACAAGATTAAAGAATGAAAAGAGGTTTAGATTTCATCGGTTTTTTATGAAGTACAATTGAGTACTATGTACCAAAATGATACAACAATGTTGTCGTATTGTTTGACATCTTCATAGTGCATTGATATCGTAGCATAACTACATTGTTGAAGATCTCAAGAGTTTCAACCAAGGATGTAAAATTTTCTTTATCTTAGAAACTGTGACCGCTTGCGCTTGGTGATGAATTCAACTTCACGTTGCACATTCTTCATATGTCATTCACCTTGAGCAAAAATTCTTTAGTTCAAAAATCATGAACCATTTCTGCATGTGCTCAAGTCCTCCCTCCAATGCTAGAATATGCTCTTTTCTTTGTTACCCGAGTTGCTACCATATAAATAACTAACAACGGTAGTAAGTTCATCAGAGTGAGATTCAAGAAAGTTTAACTTCCAAAAGCATAAAAATGACGTCTCGTAAGGTGTTTATGAACAAGGGTAAATGAACGGTATAGAAGTAAAAAGAACTCGTGAGCCTTATGAAATGTACGAAAAAAATTGTTTTTATTTAGCATTTTTTCAGCTAAAGTGTTTATAGATATCTAAACACGACGAGTCAAAAAGAGTAAGCGGACAATCCAACCCTCTCTCCTTCGGGGAAAATGATGCGTAATGCTCTAAAGTCAAGTCCAAGGCGGCTCCTTTTTCTATTGGTCTAACCTCCCGTGGAACCTCAAAACAACGCTTGAATTCGAGCTAATTTCACTCATGGTCCTTAGTGTTTAAGTGAAAATGCAAACTGGTTCTTAATATATTATTTTGACCCATTTGATCTTACATTATTGATCGCTATATTAAATTGGTTATCACATTCGATGTAAACAGCCGTTAAACCTTGACATGAACTAACGTTCGTTAAAATACAAATTTCTTCCAATTGACCTCTTGTTTCGTTCCATATTATGACATTTTTACTAGGAAAGTGTAAGGATCAAATGGATCAATTTGAAACTTTTTTGCTAAATTTTAGTGTTTTTATTTTAAGAACCACGTTTGGTTTTCAATTATACACATGGACATATGTTGTTAGTCAATAGCGAATCTCGAATTGATAACACTATTGGAGTGAATAATCGAATGAAGAACGAATAGTGCCCTAGCAATCGCTTACTCCTATAAAAAAAGCGAGACTCCTTAATTTGATCCTGCAAGATATATTTTGGTGATGCTTCTTTGACTCCAAGTTCATGAAATTATGAATTAAAGGTTGTTTTGTTTGTTCTTGATATAACCTTAATAGTTTTTAGTAAATTTATTGGGGAAAATTCTTGCATTTTTGAGTTCTCATTGCCATTCTTGAACACGGATCTGAAGGATAGAATGAATTCTAGCAATTGGGAGTAGACAATTTGTATGCCATAGACAAAGGTGAATAAGATAGTTGCGCTGAAATCCAGAAAGACATCAAAAAGAGTTTGGATTTTATTCAAAGCCTTCACAATAATAGGATTGAGTGAATTCGGGTAACGGTTACAAGGGATAAATCGAAAGGAAACTGTGCCCGACCAAGGATGACGGAAAATTGTAAGTTGCCAAGAGCAGGGGCAATCGTCCAGGTATTAGTGATTAGGGTGTGTTCGGTAGAAATTAAAATCGAATTAAAATTGAAAAATTAACCGTTATTGTCGACTTTTATTAGACGAGTGAGACTCAATAACGGCCATATTTTTAATTTTAATCTAATTTTGAGCTGTACCAAACAATCTCTAAATTTTACTCCAGGAACCAATTTGGAATTCCTCTTGATCTCCGGTGACTATTTGTGAAATTGTCATCAAATTTAAACCAAACCCAGTTAAATCTTTATCGGAAAGAAACAGCGAAAAAATTGGGGAAAAATGGAATCCCAAATTAATTGTCAAATTCTCCCTTCACTCCTCTCCTCTTTCGTGGATACCTTCGTCGATTTTTCCGTCGGCGGCGGCCTTTTCTTGCCCCCTGAACCTAACCTAAATCCGGATCCGATTACAACCCAGAATGCAAAAAATCCCAAGGATTCATCATGTCTGCCTCCTTTACAGACTGTATTTCCACAACCCACTCGCCTCATTGCCATTGGGGACCTCCATGGAGACCTTTCTAAGGCCAAACAGGCGTTAAGGCTTTCGGGTCTCATTGACCCGAATGATCGGTGGTCGGGCGGGTCGAGTACTGTTGTACAGGTGGGGGACATTCTGGACCGGGGTGGGGATGAGATTAAGTTGTTGTATTTCTTTGAGAAACTGAAGAGGGAGGCTGCGAAAGTTGGTGGGAGGGTTATTACGATGAATGGGAATCATGAAATTATGAATGTCGAAGGGGATTTTCGTTTTGTGACTCGTCATGGACTAAAGGAGTTTGAGAATTGGGCTATGTGGCAACATGTTGGGAATTTCATGAAGAAAATGTGTGGTGGATTGGATGAGAATGTTGTATTTGATGATCCATTTGATGGGATGCCTAAGGAATTTCAAGGAATTAAGCCGGAGTTGTTGAATGGTGTTAGGGCACGAATGGCTGCGCTGCGACCAAATGGATTGATCGCAAAAAGGTTTTTGTCAAAGAACCAGACAGTTGTGGTTGTTGGGGATTCTGTATTTGCCCATGGAGGGTTATTGCCGAAGCATGTGGTCTATGGACTGGAGCGCGTAAATGAAGAGGTGAGGGATTGGATTCTTGGGTTGAAGTTGAAGGTGGCTAATCAGTTGGTGAGAGGGAGAAACTCAATTGTTTGGTTGAGAAGCTTTTCGAATGAGTTGGCTAAGGATTGTGATTGTTCGACTCTTGAGCATGCGCTTGAGACCATTCCCGGAGTGAAGAGGATGATCATGGGGCATACGATTCAGAAACATGGGATTAATGGAGTTTGCAGTAACCAAGCCATAAGAATCGATGTGGGAATGTCGAGGGGGTGTAATAATGGATTACCGGAGGTTTTGGAGATCAATGATAAATCTGAGGTCAAGATTTTAACTTCAAATCCTCTGTATTGGAAAGGATATGACGCTTCTCTAAGTGCTAATAAAAAGGATGGGTTTGGTTCATTGATCCCTGAACAACGAGCAAACCAAGTAGAAGTAAGTGCTTAATTGTTGATGTGATCTCATCAAGATTTGTCAGCTCTGGAAGTTCTTGGGGTTATAACTCCACTCATTCAATCTGGTTTTTGATTACTCGTCATGGCAGGGAACTGACGTAAGTGTAATCTTGTAATCTCTGTTATCGACCTTTGTTCAATGGTAAAATTGCTCTTGCACTTGTGGATCCTGTGTTTCACTATTTTCAATACGTTATCTTTTTAACGTGACTATAGATATAATTTCGGTACTCGCTCACCTTTTGAAGAACAAATCATGACAATATTCTCATAGCTCCTATTAAAAAAATACAATGCACTCCATCAAAGATAAAGAAGACTATAACAACTCCATTCTTAATTCGATAAGGATTCAATTAACACAAATCGCAAACGAGCTATGCGGACAATTTTTTTTTTGTTTTTTGTTTTTTGTTTTTAAACAGTGCTCTATAATAACATATTCAACCTGTGGTAAGTCATAGCACAACAACAGGAAATTTTAAAAGATCGCCAAGAACCATCAATTTCTGCGAAAGATAGACTCCTACGGTTTGTGTAGTTCGAATTTTTTAAAAACTCACCCAAGACATACTATAGAGCTATAGTCATCAATTCCACCAACTCTAATCCTGAACTAAACCAAATATGTAGTTTTCTGATTTTTCTAAAAAAATTTGACATAACTAAAAAAACATAGTAGGAAAGAAATTAAACCCCTAAGACTATAGAGAGAGAAAAAAAACTTTACTAACTCGGACCATAAAGATAGAGACATCAAATCCACCGACTATAACCATCATCTAAACCAAACATGAATGAAGGCCAAAAAGGAAAAGCAGAAAAAATGTTGTCAAGTCTTGGGAGTTAGGCCTCTCAAATTCTTTCTAAAAATTTTCAAATTCCAAGAAACAGGGTATCCTTCATCCCATAAAATTGAGTTATGCAGAATGAAAGGTGAGATAATTAGGAATAAACTATTCAACAGGGAAAGTCCCCAGTATAATGGACCTATATATAATTGCAGGAAAAGTACGACCAAGGTCCAAAAGTGCTACAATGAAAGGATAGAGACTCAAATGCGACCAAAAAAACAATAAAGATGGGGACCTAAGTGATGCATTACGCTAAAATATTGCCAGTTAAAAAAAATAAATAAAAAAATTACCTTTCTGTGCGGTATTCAAGTTATCCTCTTCTTAAGCTTTACGTCGATAGTCTTGTTCAAACCTGTCCAGTGCATGCATTTCATGGTCCTACAATCTAAACATATTAGATATTCTCTTCATAAAAAGCTCAAATATAAACCTTACCCAACAGGTTGAAAAATAGAAAAATGAACTTCCAATGATGTGATCACTTACAGCAGTGTACTGAACCAAAGTCATCAATTGTTGGATCACAGTTTCAGCTTCTTCTTTCAATTGTTTATGAGGTAAAAATTACAATAGAGAACTAAAAACGAATGAAAAACTCATTTCATATATCAACAAGTACATAGCAGAGAAAAAAGACGTTGGCTATTACTTTTCAAAATAACGATCCAAGTTGTGCCACTGTGGATCTTTGCAACGATTTCCAAAGCGGACGACTTCTCCCGAAAAGACTTTCAATTCAGCCCTAAAACATTTATAAACAAAATAAGCCTCAAACGCGTTTTCCTTACTAAATATACCATGCAGATGCCATATGAGCATGTATTCAACGCTAGATTTAAATGAATATTGCAATTGATAAAAGAATATGTATCTCAAAATGTTAGTTGAAACTTTAATGAAAATGTAATTGGTAGGGAAAAAAAAAAGTCTCCGCGCACAGTGTCCGGACGCGTCCACGCACCGCGGACACCGTGTCTCCATGTAGCGCAGAGTCTTTTTTGTTTTTTTTTGTTACTTCTTCTTCTAGAGCCAATATTTATAGGAATAATCTAATGATACAAAGAAACAAACGTAAAAGGGAGAAATTAAACCTTAATAATATATAGTGATTGACAAAGAATCCAACGCTCATTTTTCTGCGATTCTTGGCGGTAGTATTGCCAGGTTTGGGAACTCAAGTATCAGTGATGGCTGGAGGAATTAAAGGGTGTTGGGGCGTGAAATTTGGGAAAGGAAAAAGAGGGGTCAAAGATGGAAGAAAGGACATAAAGCATTGTTATGACAGTCGGGATGGTGTAGTTGCGTGTGAAAATGGAGAAATGTTGCGTGGAGTGAAATCCAAAAAAAAAAATTGAATTATTTGAAAATTGTTGCTCAACCATTCAATAAATGAAGTGATGGAATGAGAGGGAAAAAAAAATCATAGCGGGCAGAGGTGCCCCCGCGCTATACTGACCGTTGGGAGTCAGTTTTTGACCGTTTAGATCTAATTTTGGTGGTTTTTTAACATGGTTTTGACATCATTTCGTGATGGATATTGGTAGCCTATAAATATCTGATCTTGTTCATGAAATTAAATAATGTTATTGAAAAGAATAGATCATTATTATAATTCCAAAAGAATTATAGAAATAATTCTTTTTCTTCATATTCAAAACCCCTTTGT
>CAIGRQ010002125.1:0-11292 GCA_903798375.1 Fraxinus sp. D2006-0159
CACAACTCCTTGTGATTAACAAATCACCAAGACTTGAATCTACGGATTCTATTATTTAATTAATTAGAATATTAATTCGATTAAATAATAGATGTTGCCATAAATATGCATCGGTTATATATACATTAAAAGTGTTTATGTTCAAAGTTGATTGAACTTAGGGCATAACACTTACACCACCAACATGTAGGACCCACTCACCACTCACTTTGTCCTAAATAGCCACCCACTTTATCCAAGTACATTTCCACAATTGATTTTACTACATGAGGAACACCCCTTGCTCAATTAGGATCGAAAGACGTAAATCGCTGTAGTTTATGGTTGTTAGGAACTTTCTCAAGTAATAAGGAAGTTCGAGAAAATCGTTTGCTATAATTCTACTGGCACCAATTGATTCTTCTACTATTGGGTTCCTTTCTAAGGAATCTGTTATGAAAATCGGATCACAAGATATAGCAACAACGAAATAAAGATGAAAAAAAAGAAAAAGAACCCACGAAATTTGAGGAGGAGAATCCACTATAAAACAATAGCTTTGTGTTTACAGGACAAGAGTTCAATAATCAACTGAAATCTATGCACTCAAGAATGTCTTCTCTCAATTTTCTCTATTGTACAATGTTCTTTTTGTTACAAGTAGTGCAATATATATATATATCCGACAACAAGGTCTCGGGTTTTTTTTCACTCCTCTCGCTCGAGCGACCAGCTAGCGCCAAGTTAGCGAAAAGACGACTACTTTTTCCTCTAGTCCATAATTTTGATCTCTTCAAAACCACTCACCATAATTTGGATCAAACAACAACAGAATCATTTACATAATTGGGGTGAACCGACGTTTGATTGACTGAAATGGAGGAGGCTACATTAGCTGAGCACTATAATTTTACACTTGTAGGGAAATTATCCCACCGTAAGCTGACCATGAGAAATGTACGTGAGATTTTTCATAATTTTGTTTCCATTGTAGGTTTAGCCGGGTTTGATTGACCCGACAAACATACTTTTACACCTTAAACATGAGGAAGAATATGGTAGATCATTCTTAAGTCTGCATAATATATTGATGGGTCGTCGAAGAGGGTCCTTAAATGGATATGTTACTATAAACTCAAGCATGAGACTCTGATTACTCTAGTCTGAGTTTTATTTCCTGTGTTTCTGGTACGTTTGTGTGCCAAGGAATTTATATTTGCTTTATTTAGGGCTATAGGGATACCCTTGAAGACTCGAATTCGTGACGACCTATTGAGGCTATGATTTGTATAGAGGTGAATTTGAAGCATAGATTGTCTGATATGGTTTATATTGAGCGTGATTTTTGATATTTAGTCATATATAAGACGAGGACAATTTATTAATTTTATTATAGAAACTTGGACCATTCCTCCTCATTTACTTTTTGATTTTCAATATCATAATATAAAATAATCACACTATTGATTTTTGCTTAAGAAAGATGTCGTTTCAACCACATATTAATTAGTCAAGGGACATTTTGGTCTAATGTTTTACCATCTGGAGGCAAACTGCTTTGAAATTGAGTCTTTTCATTCAAATGATGTTAATTACGTTGTTTTTGGTAGACCGGTGACCAAGTTTTTACATTTTGATTCTATTTTCAAACAAGGACATTAAATAGGACTAATTGCATTTATGTCCCCGAAGTGATCGGTCATTTTAAATAGATTATAGTGAATAATATTCATCAAATTATTACAAACTATTCTTTTAAAAATAAGAATTAGAATGAGAGAACAAAATAAAAGAAATATCAGTAATAGATAGTGGAAAAATTAACACCATAACTCTAGATTCACAATTTTAATATTCCAAATTATATATAATAATTCATTAATTTATAGTGTACTAAACTCATAAAATGCAGTGAGTAGTAGATCAAGTTGCAATGAAGATATAATGACGAGTATGATATGTGAACTCGAGAAAATAATTTGAAATGCTGGAAAAGATTCTATTCTCTCTGTTTGGCTGTAAATAGCTTTTATAATCAAACATTTTTTACTTAACAGTAAGGGAAAAAGTAATAATCTACAATAAGCTTAGAAAAAGGAAAAGTTAATTTATTATGTAATACAATCGAAACAGAATTTAGAATAATTTAACTAAGCTATAATGATAATATTTACTAGTTTGCACAGTCAGCCACTGATTAATAAAAACAATGAATCATTCAATGAAGCTAGGATAGGATGGAAAATGAAAAAGTGGGTCTGGTTTTTCTCGCTCTATTTTGTTCACTCATTCCACAACCATGCCCAGCTTTAGAAAGAAACCAATTCATTATAACTCAGGAATTTCAGAATCATCATTATGTCTGACTTAATTTTAAGTAATCAAAAAGCTACTTTTCGAAAAGGCCTGGCTGGCTAAGGATATACATAAAAATAAAAATAAAAAATTGAATAATACTGAATATACACCCAATTTGATAGCCCGGGGTATGATCCGCAATTTTTAAATCGCGGATGACACCCCCTATGTGAGGGGGTTGTCAGTTGTCACTCATGATGTACATCAAGACTGTACATCTAGCATTTCTCAAATTTTTTTACTATTTGTACACTCTGGTATACTATCCCGATGAACACAAAGCTCTACATAAAAACCCTCTTATTACACAAATTCTCACTCATTCCGAGGAATTGACAGATCAAGGCTATCTCATTTTGCCTGATAGATTTGTTTAGTTTTAAGTTGGCAAGCGTCAACGATTATACAATTAAGCTACTTATATATTCTCGTCGACATTCTCTATGTCAAAAATTTGGCCAATAATGTAAAAGGGTATTTTAAAAATCAACAGTTATGATGAATTTTATGTCGAAAGAAATCAAATTCAATGTTCATATTGAACCATGCTACTTGTACAGTGGGGGAGGGGGATGGTTTTGTTGACAACCTCTCACACATGGAATGGGTGGGTGGGTAATTTTTTTTTATTTTTTATTTATTTTTTTAATGGGGTGGATCCACCACTGTGAGAGGTTATCAACCTCGATTGTACAAGTGATGTTTCCCATGTTCTTATAGCATGATTGGCGATAGTAATAAGTTTCACAAGATCGTGTTTGAGCTTCATTTTATTATAAGAATGTATTTTGAAATAGTAGATTGATGGAGAATGTGTAGTTAAAAATAAGATTTTTTTTATTTTATTTGCATGTAACATTATTTTATTAAAAAATGTATAGTTGAAAAGAAAATAGAGAAAAATGTATTTTAAAAATAACAAGTATCAAACAATGATTAAATAACAAATTTCACAGCCAGAATTAAACAATCATAAGATTGTGACAACTCAGATTTCGTTTTGCTGGGATTTTTGTTAAAATTTTCTTAAATAATGTACCAATGACAACGGATATAATTGTCTGAAGATAAAACTCAATAGACAAACACTATTTTTTATTAGCAGTCCTCTTTGACCCAACGTGTCTGGTAGGTGAAACCTCACGAGTATACATTCAGTGTGTTGAAAATATTGTTCCACGTGAAATGGATTTTAAGTTGAATTCGAATGTAACTAACTCACGTGAGTAAAATGATTTTTGTTTATTTTCTACTAATTTATTTTAATTCTACCTAAATATACGTGAAGAATAATTATAAGAAAGCTCTTAGGAGAAGAGTGTGTTAGGAATCCTACTCCACCAATTAATCTCCTATTTCAATTCACGACATGTATTTTTTAGTTTAATTTGTGTATAAATTGTCATTAGTACTAATTCAGTTATATTCAACTATCTCTCCCGAAATAAGTAAAATCTATTTCTAAACATGACTCGAAATGAGTTCAAATATTTAGAAACGCATTAAGTTGCATGATTACCTATTTTGATTGAACCAAATTTTGATTATTGAACCAAATTTTGATTATCACAATTTTGCCACGTCATAAGTAATTATTCCTAATGTTTATTGAACCAAATTTTGATTATCACAATTTACTAAAGTTACTCCGAACATCTCAGAAAGAAAGAAAAAAAAAAAGGCCAATTATTATCTAAATGGTGACCAAACTTTAAATAATAATGATATCGATCAATCAACCAAATCATACTAAAAGAAATTATCTCCGAATTAAATCTGTAGACTAATGACTTACATCTTCATTCCAACACTTAACGAATTTACCCTAAAATGTTAATAATGGGATTACAACAAGAGAGTATGATTGCAAAAGGAAGTATTGGAATCAATTTCGCCTTTATAAATTCCTTCTACAAGTCTTCAATTGATTCTAATTTTTAAATCTTCAATTCTAAGCTTTGATTATTCAGGCTTTTGATGTGTTCGCCTTCAATCTCTTCTTTACCTTTTTATCCATGTACTTCAATGAATAATCTCGAAATTATCATCCTAAATTAGGTTAAATTATTGATCAAATTGTTTTTCAAAATATGAATAAAATAAACAAAGAATTATTATTATTATTTCCCGGAAACTGTATTACGTGATCCCATGGTACGAGTGAGTGTGATTGCATGGTTTCCCAAACAAGCCTTTGCAACCGCAAATGTTTCTATACCATCTGATCGCAATGTATCACATTTTTTTCATATTTGTATTTTTGGTCCTTGGTTTCAACTTTTCATCCAGCTTATGTCCCTTATTATTACAACTTAATCCTTGATCATCCATATTATGTCAAATTGGTCTCCATTCTCTAAATTATGAACAAAACATGTCTATTTTACCTGTTTTTCGTTCATTTTTCTCCAAAAGCTCATCCAACATCGAGTTTTATCCAAACAAACAATATTTACACGAGATTTAACGATAATTCCCTAAAAGTGCTCCTAAATATTTATCTTTGATAGCCTAAATAAGTGTATAAAATATACTTATCAGATATTCCAAACTTGAACATTTATTTGTCCTTGAACAAAATCATATACTTAACTCAACAAAAAACACAAAAATTACCAAATAGCTAGATAGCTTCCCATTTTAGAACGTTTTGAAACCTTCACGCACACCCTATAAAAAACTTCAAAATCACAATACTAAAATCAATTTTTATTTATTGAAGGGAAAATTGCAGCAACGGTACCAAATATTTCACTTTTTGCCCAAACCTTTAGCCCCTTGTTTAACCCGTTTGAAGAGGTGGAAGGAGGCGAGGGTTATATGGCAAGGAATCGTGGTTACAGGCGATTGGGGCTATCTCCGGTGGTAATACGGCCAGGTAGTGGTCATAGGTTGTAGAGAGAGCTGAAGGGGTAGCTAGTGGTGTTGATTTTCGGCTGCCTTCATGAGATTTATTTTCCTTAGTCACTTGTCACTAATTGTATGAATCTTGAAAATAAATTAGACATAGTCGTAAAATCCGATCGGGGATATAAGGTACAAGGGGATTCAGGATCCTAGTGCACTTTTCATCATTATAAATTCATTAATCTTGTAGTAAGCGCTATCTTTTTATTGATTTTATTTAATTAGGTCTTGCATTCATAATTAGGCTATTAAGTCACAAGTTAGTTATAGAAAAAATTGCCAAATTCCATAGTTTTGGTTAAGGCTAAGTTACTTTGAATTTAAATCAATACAATCTCTGTGGGTACAATATATGGAGTTAAAAATCCATTTTACTAGTTGTTAACGAACCGTGCATTTGTGGTATTTTGCAAGAACAATATTTTCGTAACGATAAAGACTTCCTTGTTTAGTTTAAAAACATTATAGTTATTACTTAAATAATTTACTATGTTAATTATCCCATCTCTATGAAGTTTTGATATTCATGTTATCATTTAGAATTTAATTGAATACCTACTCCTCGTGAAAATGATACTTTGCTCATACTTTATTATTTGAGTAGGGTACCATACACTAGCTAAATTTAGCACAACACTTGTCATATGGTAATAAGTACAATTTAGCCATTAACTCTCACCACATGAGCAAAACACCATTTACATATGACAAATAACACAACTTTGGGACAGAAAGACATTTCAAGATTTTTATCAATGTTGAACATTTCGAAAACATAGAAGGCCTTTTTTCAGTTTTTACAGCAAATTAAAAAACTAGTGGTTCCATCACCACTAGGCTTGACAGTTACGTGGATTGGTCTAGTTTCATAAATGGAACCATTTGGGTTTAGATAATTAGTAGAACCAAACTCATACATGAAATGTTGATTTATGTTCAAGTTCGGTTTTATCCATAATATTTTTTTAAAAATTGCGAGTTCACAACATAGCAACATAGATTATATTACCAATATTATACAGTAGAAATAGAAGAAATAAAACATATTACAAAATGCATATTTCAACACTTTTCTTAATCAACTGCAAATGTTACCAAATAGCATTGAATATCAAACATAATAGCATCCAATTTTGGTTGTGGCTTTACGTGCGGTGTTTCAAGAGGGTTTGTACGATGGACAATGCATAAAATATGGTAAAGAGTGTCTACGACAAGAGTGATATGATTCTATAATTCAGTTATTCGTTTGAATGAATCTAATAGATAAGGGTATTTACTACTTGCACCATACAAACTTACTACTTGTTTGTTTGGTCAAATCATTGGGTTAGAGTGGATAAATTGTAAAAAATAAAAAGGACAAATTCAGTTTCATATTCGGATATACACAATTTCAGTTAAAGAATAAAGAATCGTCCAAGACCCATCAGTTTTCGATTATTGATTCTCGATTCCAGTTCTAAAGGTTCGATTTCGATCAAAATGCCCATACCTAGATACCATGATCTGCACCATTTTTTCTCAAAAATCTATCCAATAAATGTAGTTCTAGCAAAACAATCAATTGCTGCCACCTATCATCTCCACCCTCTTTCCTCGGCAGCCCAAACATCCGCTCTGACAGATTCAGTTAATTCTAGTAGAACACCACCTTCAACTTTAAAAGGTTATACAACAACTATTCAGCTCCACAGACTCTGACAATTGATGACTCTGAAATCAATCAATGAACAAATGCAAGCTCAAATTTTAATATAAATAATTTATCAAAAAGTAAATTAATATTTTATTTAAAAATTTCTCGAGTACAAATAAATTTACTTGATGGAAAAGCCTATTCAATAAATTTCCTATTAGTCCTCGAGTAAATGAGACATGTTAATTACAAAGCCTATAGTTTATGTATCATGTTTTGCTACATGCTTTGCACGTCACTCAAAACTCTTAGCCGATAGGTTTCTAACCCGTAAGGTTATTCATAGTAGTAATCTTATCTGCAATCACATCTCTGCTCCTAGATTCTTTAGCATTTGCCACTGCTCCAACCTCTAATGCTCGAACTCTTCGAAATAGTTGAAGTACCCGTGTCGGACATGACACGACATGAGTATTGGTATGAGATACGTGTCAGAACCTTCAACTAGGGCAAAAGAGTGCGAGAATGAGCATAGAAATTATTGTTAAACCATCATCTTCAAAGATTAAAAAAAAAAAATTTGTATACATGTACTACAAGTTAATAAAATTTGGATTCTACTTTTGTCTTTCATATTGTCGAGTGTTTATATCATCATCTCAATAAAGGAAAGAAGTTTGAAGGGACTTCAGAATGTGAAGAGGCCTTTGTAGCCCTAAAGAATCACCTCAGTTACGCTCATCTATTTTCACAAGCTAGGCCTAGAAGAACTCTTGCAGTTCTACTCGGTCATCTCGATAGGGGCCACTAGTCCGAGCCAAAGGGTTGTAATAGCTAGTATGTGAGTAAAGCCATTCAAGATGTAGACACGAGATATTCGGATATTGAAAAAAGTGGCTTTTACATTGATTACATATTCCAGAAAATTGAGCCTATACTTTCAGGCTCATACCATTGAAGTATTGACCAAATACCCTTTGAGGCAAGTTCTTCAAAAGTGCCATGCTTCATGAAGGTTGATAAAATTAGCTATTGAGCTCATTCTATTTGATATCCAATTCCAATTGAGAACTGCTATTAAGGGTCAAGCTTTGGTAGACTTTGTTGTAGGATTTACTGACGGGCCTATAATGCTGTGTATGGGGAACAGCCTGAGTCAACGGAGCAGAGGGGATGGAAGTTTGTTGACAGTTCATTTCGAGAGATCGGATAGGGAGCAGACATGATCTTAATAATTTTAGAGGGACAACATTGAACTATACCCTAGGGTTTGGTTTTCTAGATTTAAATATATAGCAGAATACAAGTCGCTGATAGTTGATCTGAAGTTGGCAAAAGAGATTAAAGTGATAGAGGTACAGGTCAACAATGAATTACAACTTGTAGTGAATCAGGTGAATTTTAGTTTCATGATAATTGACAAAAGCATGACGAACTAATCTAAAGCATGTCCTGTATTTACGGACGAATTACAGTAAGTTTGAAATCATTCAAGTCTGTCAAGTGGAGAACACTAGTGTCGAGGATCTGCCCAAACTGGCCAATAGTAGGGATTTTGAGCTTTTGAGGGTGATTTCTATTGAGCATATCAAGAAGCCCTCAATCAAGGCTAGAAAAGAAGTAAGAATTAATGGTTATTACTCAACAGCCCAAGTGGATGAAATTTCTAAAGCTAAGTGTATGGATTTCTTGATATAATTTGTCAAAACAAAAATAAACCACAATCATAGAAACGTAATAAGAAATAAACGCACGAACACCAAAGATTGTTGACCTAGTTCAGCCAATCGGCTTTGTTAGCGAGGGCTCACGGACTGTAGCACGTTCCACTAGTGCAAATCTATTGTCCAAGAGAAAGTATAATGTCCATTAAACCACTCACAAACTCTGTTTTGATCATTGATATGTATGGATCTACAAAATCAAGACACAAATCCTTTACAACAATCAACCATAATCAATCCTGACTTAAACATAGAACAACACAGACACACCAAGCCTAGATTTACTATAGTAAGATCGTTTTCAGGATTAATCACAAAAACAAAGAAGATTTTTAACCAAAAATGGAAGAAGAAGAATCGCCCTTAGACGAAAACCACTAGAGATGAGAAACTGAAAAGACCACAGAAATCAAAGCGTGCACTACAACAAAACAGCTAAAAAACGTTGTAATAGGTCTTTGGCACCATTTAAAAAACATCCCTTTCGCAATGTTTAGAAACCGTTGCCATAGGTCTTTTGCAACGTTTTTTAAATGTTGCCAAAGAATCATTTCGCAACGTTTTCTAAACGTTGCCAAAAGAACTTTTCGCAATGTTTAAAAAATGTTACCATATGTCATATTATAATTTTTTTTAAGCAACTTATGTAAATGGATCAGCCAAATTGAAAATACTCATTTTCAAAAAATTCTAAAATTGCATAAAAATTGATAATTTCATTACAAATTTTTGAATTCATACACTTGAACATTAAGATATAATACAACATCACCTAAATAAAAAGGAGTTTCAAAATGAAATTAATTAGTACTTTGGCTTCCTTTTCAGATCATGCAAGTTCCAAAGCAACCTTATGAGCATACTCCAGTTATTGATAATTTCATTACAAATTTTTGAATTCATTCACTTGAACATTAAAATGTAATACATCACCACTTAAATAAAATGGAGTTTCAAAATGAAATAAAATTAGGAATAAAATTTTGTGGCTGTTTTTATCTCTTTGTAACTATACTGCCTTGGCCCAGTGACAAGCTCTGCTTTCAAGCTTTTTTCTGTTCTGTTGTCCTTCCATTTCTTGAAAGATATCCAGCCAAATATGACGAACAGAGCAAAAAAAAGGCTGGAAAGCCAATCCCGAGGCCAAATCTGATCCTCTTATGATGTTTATTGCCCGAATTCAAAATCGGAGTTGGTGGTGTAAGTGGCACGGAGCTATCAGATACATTGTGAGGATGAATTCTTGGTCTCACAGTGAAATCCCACAATTTGGAAACTCCAATTCTTAGTGTAGTGCAACTCTGTGCTTCCCTCTGTAGAAGCTGAAAATCCTACATACATAAATTCGTTTAGATAACCAGAAATATCAATATTTACAGTTAACAATGGCTTAAAACTTTTCAGCATCAACCTCATTAATCATATCTTGAAGCTCGGCCTCAGTTGGGTTCTGTCCCAGAGAGCGTATCACAGTACCAAGCTCCTTAGTAGTGATGCAACCTATAGCAATGTGTTTAGATGAAGTATATAAAAGCTAACTGCAGAGGTCCATTAACAAAATTTCATCTTAAATAGTTGAAATGAACATCAATAGGAATATAAATTACAAGCAGCATGTGAGGCAGAAGACATATCTTGTAGATGGATGTGAATAGGTTTAGAAAGTAAGGAGAAATTTATTAATATCTAAAACATATTTTCAGTGCAATTCAAGCATAATAGATTGAAAGTTGAAAAATCAGTTACCATGACAACAAAGTCAACATGTTAATGAACAAGGACTGCACACACAAATAACTAGTGAATGGATTGCTATTCTGCATCGATGGAGGTCCAAAAACACGCGATTTTTCAAATATACTTGTTATTAAATTCTAGAGAACTTAGAAGCTAAAGTTAAATCCTTAACAAGTGACCTAGAAAAATCTAATACTCAACTTCATTTATTCATGAGTTGTGCTCAAAAACTCGATAATCTGCTAGGGATGAACAAATTTGCTGGAAATAGGCACGGTCTGAGATACGTTCAAAATCGTAATACCACTGCTAGTACATCAAAGACCACATTTGTCCCAACCACCAACAAAATTAGGAAAACTATTAATCTTGAACCCAAGGGCAAAAATATTTTAGAATCGAGGCCTACTAGACAACGTAGGATTGATCATCCTATAAATCAACGACAACCGTTGCATAGGTTTGAACCTAGGTTTATTCCCACCTGTCACAATTGTGGTCCACTAGGGCACATAAGACTTAGGTGTCATAAACTTGATACTAGAAGTATAAGTCGGGATATTTCGAGTAAGTTTAACTTCCTCACCAGTCAGGTTAGCCACTTAACTGAGATTATGACTCAATTGACTAGGATTACATATGCTTCTAAGAAGGTTTGGATTAAGAAAATGATCTTCCTAGGTCTAGTGAACAATTGAATTGCTATGTTGTCCAAGTTACACTTAAAACTCAAAATAAATTTATGTGCTATCTTGATAGTGCATGTTCAAGACATATGTATGGTAATAAAACTTTGTTCTCTATTCTTGATTATTGGAATGGCGGTATGGTTACTTTTAGGGATGGGACTATTGCACATATCCTAGGTAAATGTACTGTTGATATATCTATATTACTTTCTATCTCAAATGTGCTTTATGTGAAAGGTTTAAAGTCCTAATTCTTAAG
>CAIGRQ010002146.1:0-12484 GCA_903798375.1 Fraxinus sp. D2006-0159
ACCCGTCATATCGAGTTTGTTTAGTGCGATTTATCTCTCATGTGTGATTTTTTTGCTACTTCTCATGGAGCGAGGTTTACACAGTGCACACTCACGAGTAGCGGTTGCGGGGTTCTACGTCAACAAAAAGAATCGTCCTTTTTGCTCTATGGAATAGTAAAAAGGCAAAAAAAAAAATAAAAAAAAAAATTGTTTGTAATATTACTAGAGCCCAGGGGCGGACCCAGCACCTGGCCAGCCCCCGCGGCCGCCCGTGCTGGGTCCGCCGAGAGTTTGAAGTTCCGCCGGGAGAAATGAAGAAGGGAGGAAGGCGCCGGGTGATTTTTTTTTTCTCTGTTATTTTGTTTGAAGTGTTTTGAGCATTTTTTTTTTAAAGCGATAAAGCCCAATTAATTGGCCAATTTGCAACCCATTAAGCACAAACAAAGCCAAATCCAAGATCCCCAATTCCAAAATTGAAACCCAAACCGTAGAGGAGGGAGAGTGGGTGACGATCGGTGAATTGGCGATTAGCTGCCCTCCTGTGCCTGTGCGTTGCTGTTGCCTGTTTATGCTAACTGCTACGCCTAGTCTCTCCGCCTCTCCAGCCGTCCGGCGTACGTGACGGCATCTCGCGGTCTCGGCTCCTAGTTTCGCTACCTACTGTCACAGTGAGTTTGCTCTCCTCTCTCTTTTTTTTTTTTTGTTTTTTTGCTGTTATTTTTGAAGCTTCATTAGGAAATTTTTGCATAGATCACTGCTTCCAGATGGCAGGATGCTTCTTTTAGTCATTCTTTTCATTCATAGTACTTAGTTCCTTATTTATAGGACACGAGCCAGAAAACCCCATTTTCTTTTTCCCTTTGACATGAGCAGGTTAGAGAACTCGTTAGAAAATTTCTAAGCCTGCTGCATTTGTGTAGTTAGTTAGTTAGTTTGATTTATTATTTATGTTATATAAATTATGTTTATGGAATATGAATGTGTTTGTCAATTTGTGAATTGAGCTCGTAGACTATAGATTGTAGTTTTTAGATTTTGAGTTTTGTGAATTTGAAACTTGGGGATTTTGTGAATTCTAGAATCTAAGAATATTGGGGATTTTGTTGTTGAATGTTAAGGTTTATGATTTATGAAAATTGAGAATTTGTGAATTTGAGAATATTTACGTAGACCGTGAATCTGATTTGTGTTAACGACAATGACAAGAGTATTGAACGATTTTTTCAACCGAAAAAAAAGTCCATATATCTATAATTTTTACGTTTTAGTGCGTTTACATATATTAAGTAATTTTTAATATTATTTAATTAAATATTAATAAATGATCTCGCTTTTACAATGGCTGATTGTCGACGTTGACTGGTCAACGTCCGCCCGGGCTGAGATTCAATGCTGGGTCCGCCACTGTTAATAACATCTGTTGGGTTTCAGTTTGGGATACATAACTTCTGAGTTTTCTGGACTCTTTAGTTTTTCTCTCTCTTTAGCTCCTCCGTTTTCAGTCTATAATTTCTCTTCTTGGTTGGTTCTCTATAATTGATCTAGCTGTTTTTAGAGGTGAATTTCTTGTGTAAAATCAGGCCTGAAAGAGTGGTTGATTTCGTGTAGGTTATCTCCTAAGTGTTGGGTTGGATTTGCGTGTTTACACTCTATTTCAGGGGGTCATTTTTTGATCAGTGACTAAAATTGGAGCTGAATGGTTTGATGTAATCTCTCTCTCTCTCTCTCTCTCTCTCTCTCTCTCTTGGAAGGTAGTATATGCACTAGTGAAATGGGTTGTTCCCGAGCCCCCCAAATTAGACCATTTTGGCTGGACTAGGTAAACATTTTCTGATGTTATGTGTTTCTTCTTTACTATTTTGTGTGTTTGATGGTTTATATTATACTTTGACAAACTGGTTTCATACAAAAATCCCAAAAAAGGCATATATGCATTTTTTTACTCTCTTATGCGCATTCAATTGACACAAGTTGAATTTCATATGAAACCTATCGTTTCATACACTGTCAATATTCTTTTAACAAGATGTCATGCAACTAACAATTGCAATCTGTCAATGGACATCAAATGAAGGAAAGCCAAGAAAAAGACATGAATATGACTATATACACTTACATAAAGAGTTCATGAACTTTTATGTTATAAACCGAATGTAAACAAAATATATAATGCCCTAATAGTTTTAATACAATCATATATTTTAATAATAAATGCAATATGTGAATATGAATTTTTGAAATTAATTCATTCATGCAATCTGACAAACCAAATTAGTAAATTTTACTTTCTTGAAAATTCTACATGAAAAATCAAGTTTCAGAATATAATCATGCAAAAAATGCAAAATTCCTTAACGATTTCCAACACAAAATCATAAGATAAACGGAGATAAGGAGAAGAGATCAACCAGAAAAATCAATATAAATTCATCTTAAGATTGTTGTTGTGGAGTATCGATTTCTCATTCAAACTATCTAAAGATACTTACTCTTTCACATTAGTGCAAATGAACGAAATATGAACCAAGAACAAAATGATCAACATGAACAAAATAGGAAGGAACGAACAACGTGAAAAAAATAGGAAAAGAAATTAATTCAAGCATGCCTAAAACCTTTTCTATTTTGGTGTGATTTCTCAATCTTTCCCCGCTCTTCCTCAATTTCATCATAAACATCTAATGGAGCTTCGTAGTAATGTTGAATATATGGCGGCAGCTGATCTATGACACTAAAATCCAATCGCACATATCTAATAGGTCAACTTTTTAAAAATAATTAAATAAATATGATATGAGATATTAAGATAAACAGATAAAGAGATGCACCAAAATAATTTACCTTTCATATGCTTGACATTAGTTGAAAATAAGAGAAAAATTGACATTTCACTAAACACGCCAGCCTTGTAGTTGGGTCAGTTTGGCAGGCTTCTACTTCTTTTAGAAGAGCTTCACGAAGAAATTACCTCTAAAATATCATCTAGTTAGTTAGACAAGACACTTTCAGAAAATTATTCAAACGTGTACAGAAGAAAACATCTTTGACTTTTAAAAAAAAAACTTGCTAAACGGTGATGTGTCGTTTGTGATAGACAGATATAGTAGGCTGATATTGTGGGCATGCTATTAGTATCTTTCCTATGTGATCTCTGTAATCTGTAAATTTATTCACCCTTGATACATTCCATGATTCTAGGACATGATTCCAGGACAGAATCAAGGAATATTATTCCCTTTGTAATGTGTATAAATTAATCTCGTACTCAATGAAATAGCAAAAGCCATTCTTACACTATTCTCTTAACTCTTTTATGGTATCAGAGCTCTATTGCTTCTAAGCATATCTGACCTTAGACCTTCTCATCTTCCTTCCCATACGCAATGGTAACTCTTCTCCAACCTCAAAATCCTCCACCTCTGAAACTCCAGTGATAATCTCAACTACAAACAACCTTTCATCTCAACTTAATACCCTCATTTCGATCAATACAGCCTCACAGATTCCTTTTAAACTCTCAAGAGAAGGAAACTATGCCTCCTGGATATCACAATTTTCTAACCTTGTTTTTGGTTATGATTTATTAGGTTATATTGATGGCATGTTTCCTTGCCCGGATCAAATAAAAATGCAAGATGGAAACGACGAGCCTTCTTCAAATCTCAAGCGCAAACTCTGGTTGCGGCAGGATCGCCTAATAATGCAGGCTATATAGGCGTCCCTTGTGGGTAACATAGCATCGCTTATCTCCTCGTGCAAGACCTCGATTGAAGCATGGAACAAATTGGATACTACCTTCGCAAACCGATCAAACACCAGGATGCTCACTCTTCTCTCCACTCTTATGAAAACATCACAAAAAGGTATCACAATAGGAATAAAACATTCCAAGGTAGTGCACAACATAATCAAAGTTATCGACCCTCTAATTCTCTCTTATTTGGGAATAATTTGGGCGACAATGTGGGACACTTTATACCAATGTATTCCAACTCACGACAATCTTCACGGAGACCAAAATCAAATTTTCCTCGACAATCAAAAATAGTATGTCAATTGTGTGATAAGATTGGTCACACTGCCAAGATATGCCGATCTCGCCCCAAGCCCAATCATAATGCAAATTGGCCTCAAGCAAACTTCACCGCTACTGACCAATCAATACATCGAGGAAACTGGATAATGGACTCAGGAGCATCGCACCATATTACCTCAAATCTGTAGAACTTATCAGTCCACTCAGAATATGACGGCAATGAAGATGTCATGGTCGGAGATGGTAACGGTATTCCAATATCTCATATTGGTTCTACTCAACTTAATTCGTCGAATATTTCATTTGCCCTCAATAATGTTCTGTGTGCCCCTCAAATGAAGAAAAATGTACTGTCTGTTTTCCAATTTTGTAAGCAAAACTCCACATCAATTGAATTCTTTCCTGATTTTTTTCTTATAAAGGATTTGAATATAGGGGCATCCTTGGTTCGAGGCCAGAATAAAGACAACATCTATGAGTGGCCGTTACCATCATCATCTTCTAGAGTCACCACTCCCACCGCCTACACTACCACTACAACGGCTTCAACTAATCTTTGGCACTGTCGTCTTGGCCACCCATCTGCTTCTATCCAGCAGGAAATTATCACCAATTCCTCTATTCCAGTTTCTCAGTCTACTACTAGTATTGCTCCATGTGACTCATTCTTTTTTAATAAGAGTCACAAACTTCTGTTTGGTTACAAAAGTGTATCATGTTCTTCTCCATTAGAAATCTTATATACCGATGTTTGGGGTCCGTCGCCAGTTATTTCGTATGATAACTTTCGATAATATATAATTTTTGTGGATTATTTTACGATATACACTTGGTTTTACCCTCTCAAACAAAAATTAGAAGTTCCTGTGATCTTTGATAAATTCATAAAACTAGTAGAAATTTTTTTCCGAAAAGCCACAAGACTGTATATTCAGATGGAGGTGGTGAATACCAAAGTCTAAGTCATCACTTATCTAACTATGGTATTCAACATCTCAAGTCCCCTCCGTACACACCTGAACTTGTTGGTTCCGCTGAAAGAAAACATCGCCACTTAGTTGAAACTGGCATTACCTTCCTTCATCAAGCATCCATGTCATTACGTTTTTGGTCAGTTGCTTTTCAAACTGTTGTCTATCTCATTAATCGTATGCCTATGCCAATTTTAAACTTTAAATCTCCATTTGAAAAGTTGTTTCACAAACAACCAAATTACCATAAACCCAAGGTTTTTGGCTGCTTGTGTTACCCTTGGCTTCGCCTGTATACTTCTCATAAACTTCAACCTCGTTCAAAATCGTATGTTTTTCTGGGTTATTCACTCTCACATAATTCATATCTTTGTCTTGATCCTTCCACAACTAAAACATTTATTACCATCTTTTTTGAATCCCATTTTCCCTTCCAAAAAATACCCCCCATGATACACGTCTACAAGCTGACTCTCTCTTACAATGGTATCCCAAAAATCTCTCACAATTACCACTCTCTCTTGACTCTGACCAAACAGATTTTCTCAATCCGAAAAACTCCTCAAATATTCCATCATTAACAATTATTCACCCCACAAAATCAGGAGCACTTACCACTCAATCCCCACTAATGCTTAATTCCACCTCTCCTGATATTGATGGTGCATCAATATCTGACATGATGTTGTCAAGTTCTACCTCCAACCAATCAACGCCTCTGTCATGATCTCCTAATCAAGTAGGTAATTCTTTTTCTTCATCCTCTTCTAAAATCTCTCATTCACCATGTCTTCCTGAACCACAAATGGTAACCAATCAAAACATAATATTTTAAAACCTCGTCAGTTCTTGACCTCCATACAACCACTGTCTCAACCGACCATTTCGAACCCACCACACTAAACCAGGCACAAAAATTTCCTCATTGACGAAAGGCTATAAGTGATGAGTATGATGCCTTGCTTTCTAGCCATACTTGGAACCTTGTACCCCCTCACCATTCTCAAAACGTTATTGGGTGTAAATGGATCTTCAAGATTAAGAGGAACACTGATGGAACCGTTTCTCATTATAAGGCTCGACTAGTTGCTAAGGGGTTCCACCAACGACCCCGTATTGATTTTACTGATACGTTCAGTCCAATTGTCAAGCCTATAACCGTTAGAGTCATCTTAAGTATTGTTGTCTCTTATGGTTGGGACTTGAGACAACTCGACGTGAACAATGCTTTTTTGCATGGTACACTTACTGACGATGTTTACATGCAGCAGCCTCCTAGGTTTCAACATTCCCAATATCCCAATCATGTGTACAAGCTTAGAAAAGTAATTTATGGATTACGCCAGGCCCCTCGTGCATGGTACAATGAACTCTGTCACTTTTTACTCCTTTAAGGTTTTTTGAACTCGAAATCCGACAGCTCATCATTCATCTTTCATCTAGGCTCTACAATTATCTACTTGCTGGTCTATGTAGACGATATCATAGTCACCGGGAACAAGTCCTCATCCATTCACAAGTTCATTCAACAATTGGCAACCCGATTCTCTCTTAAGGACCTTGGTTCCCTATATTACTTCTTGGGTGTTGAGGCTACTTTCACCCCCTCATGGTTTGTTTCTATCCCCAAAAAAAATACATCATTGATCTTTAGACAAAAACTCACATGCTGGATACCAAGGCAATCATTACACCCTTGTCTCCTACAAATACCTTGAAGCTCCACGATGGTAGTGCCCAAACTGATCCTACTTAGTTTCGACAAGTTCTTGGTTCCCTGCAGTACCTATCCTTAACAAGACCAGATATCTCATTTGTCGTTAACAAGTTATCTCAGTTCATGCATTGTTCCTCATCACACCATTGGGCAGATGTTAAACGATTACTCCGTTATCTAAAATGTGCCTCTGCTCATGGTATTTTTCTCCGACAAGAGACCAATCCTACGCTTCATGCTTTCTCTAATTCTAATTGGGCTGGTAATTCTGATGATCGAACCTCAACCTCAGCTTATCTTGTTTTCCTTGGTGCTTCTCCCATCAGTTGGCCTTCAAAAAGCAACGTACTGTTGCCCATAGTTCTACCGAAGCTGAATATAGAGCAATTGTCTCTACCACTGCAGAACTCAATTGGCTCACCAACCTTCTTCAAGAACTCCTAATTGCTGACACCTCCATTCCAACCATCTATTGTGATAATATTGGAGCCACATACATATGCAAGAATTTGGCCTTCCACTTGCGCATGAAGCATATAGCTATTGACTTCCATTTCGTCCGGGATCAAGTTCTCCATAATCGGCTTCGTGTGTCTCATGTTCATACTAACAATCAACTCGCTGATTCTCTCACCAAAGCACTTGCTCAGAAGCAATTTCTTCTCCATCGGTCCAAGATTGGCATCCGTGATGGAAGCACAATCTTACGGGGGCATGATAGACAACTATCGTAGGCTGATATTGTGGGCATACAATTAGTATCTTTCCTATGTGATCTCTGTAATCTGTAAATTTTTCACCCTTGATACATTCCTTGATTCTAGGACATGATTCCAAGACAGAATCAAGGAAAATTATTCTCTTTGTAATATGTATAAATTAATCTCGTACTCAATGAAATAGAAAAAGCCATTCTTACATTATTCTCTTAACTCTTTTAGTTTGCAATAAGTTGAAGTTTATGAATCTTCTTGACTTCTGCCTCATCACAGTTTTATGAATTGGTATCTACAGAGCTCCCTTAATTTGTATAGAGAATTGCTTACAAGGAGGAATAGGGAATCCAGTTGAACAGTAGAAAACTTCTATGCTTCCTCTAGAATTTCCTCTCAACGTACAGCCTCATACAAGCTTATAACAAGCCTTGTATATTGCTAATCAAAGATTCATCAAAATTTTCCTCTGTGTTCCTTGAATTTTTTGAATATTATCTGTTACAACCCAAAAAAAAAAGAAAATATTAAATGTGCCCTTCAAAAAGATATTGCGCAAGGTGCGTTCTTACTTTTAGGGTACAAATAAATTTTCACTAGCATATTTTGTGTATGTGTTTGTTGCTGTATCACAATTTCGTTGTACATTCAACCGGTTATTCTTACCACACAAAACACAAAATACTAGTAATCGAAATCAAAGAGCAATGGTACGAATACCATTGTCATGTTTACCATGGTTTTTATTTTTAAGTGTCACATATGTATTTTAGAGATTTTTCAATTTCGGTTTCAAAATGGTAACCAACTCCAAGATGTTGGATTGCATTGATGAGATCTAATTTATGCAAAGAATCATACGGAGAAGATGCTAACAACTTCTTCACTTCTTCTGAGCTTTAATGTTCTTGCTCTTCATGGGACAATATAATCCATGTTAAGAGTACGGTGACCCGAATTCTGTTTGGCTCGACCCGAAAAGTTCAGGGTGCGACATATATTGTAAAATTAAAATTATGAAAAAAAAAATGGGGGTCTGTGATGATCGCTAAGGGTTTCATAACACTATATTATTTAGAGTAGCCGCACCTCTTGTAATCATCTTTGATATGGTGAATTTCTCCTCCTTTACCTGTAGTTTTTTTTATCTTGGAATTTTACGTAAATCTTGTTTTCTTATTATTTTTATATTGTCTATCCTCGTTTTTGCGTAACCACCCATATATCCAAGTGTAAGGGTGTAACATGTTAATACGAAAATCTTGCAATATGTTATAGTAAAAACAAAATTTTCGAAGAAAGCGAGATTATAAAAATGGGAAAAAGAGTGCAATTGTACAGTGTTGAGAACCCTGCTTGACAACCATTTTTGGGAATAATGAGTTGGTAATTTTTTTGAAAATGAATGGCTAAAAAGTAGAAAAGAAAAAAAAATTGGGTTTATGTGACGAGTATTTTATTGTGGGACTGTATGATTGAAAATGAGTATGAGAAAAAATAGTTTTGAAAGAATGATTACCAACATGGGCATAAATACACTTGCAATATAATTATACGAGTGAAATGAGTCAAATTAACATAGAATAGAACTTTAATGAATTTTACTTCAAAAATTAAAATTTAATTTGATTATTATATCTAGTTTTAGTAATTTTCTTCGGCTTGTTATTTAAACTCATCGTTTAATGATTTTTTCAATATAAAAGATATTTTACGAAGTTTGCCGTGAATATTTCAAAATGGTACCACGGAATAATATAATCCAAGAATAATATAAAGAAAGTAATGTAAAATAGAAATTAAATAATAACGAACATTCAGTCCGGAAAACGTACTGCGAAGTTTTCAATGAGTACTTCTACGAGGTACCAACAGACCGTCAATGAAAAATTTCTGACTTCGTCATTATACAAATTAGAAATGAATGAATGAAGCCATACAAGTGACTTACAATTCATCACTAAATTGACTTGCAACAAAATTTGTGGCTCCGCCATTATGCACATAACAAGCTAACCTTGCAATGTCATTTAGCTCCTTTTGGAGAACATATAACGTAGAGATGTCAATCCGACTTGTCGGCTCGAGCAGCTAGTAACTCTGCACTAAAAAAGCTCCAGTCGGCTTGGCTTGCGGCTCTGTGGAACTGAGCCTTATTTTCAGGCGACGGTCCGTATTCCTCGACGAGCCGCACGGGCCGGCCCGTATGGCAAGCCAAAATGGCTATGTCACAGGCCCGTTGCAGGCCTGAAGTTGCTTACAGTTGCTTGTCGGAAGCACGCAGCTAGCAGCCTAGCATCTGGAAGCACGCAGCTTACAGCTGCTTGCCTGCTTCAGGCAAGCGGCTTGGGCTTGAAACAGACAGCTGCAAGCACCACACAATAAAAAAAATAAAAATTAATCAAGCAGCTATGTAAGGCTCGAGCCAGGCCTCAATTTTACAGTCGAGCTTTGGCCAGGCTCAAGCCAAAAAAAGCCCGAGCCGTTTTTTGCTCGGGCCACACCCAAGCAAGTTCGGCCTGACTCTTTGTTGTCTTGGTTGTCAAGGCTTTCATGGTATGTATCATACATGTATTTTTTGAAGTTTTTTAATTTCATTTTCGAAATGATAACCCACACCAAGACGTTGAATTATGTCAATGAGGTATAGTCGCAAATAGATTCTTAATCACGTCTGCACAGGCAAATACAAATTTATGAGTTCAAGAGGGTCCCTTCAAAAAAAAAAGGGCGATTGGAATAAACTAAGAATCTGAGAGAACTAACGGCATTACAAAAGTGAATACAATATCGACACAACGTTGAATAGCCAGGGCAGTAGCCAAATCAGCCAGATTGTAGTCACTTTATTTCCAGCTCGTCGGAATAAAGTGTCGAGCCACACGACATCATGAAGTGCCTAATTAAATGTGCGATAATAGACCAATATTAACAACAGAATTAGTGCTTTCAGTTTACATACTGATACAGTAATAAATGGTGATGAGAATGAAAATCCGAGATATTCAAGCATACAGTATTTTTAGTAACATTAGTCTACCGAGTTTCTTTCCTTTCCATGTCCTGTAGAAAGCCGTAAGCTACACACCTGCCAATAGTCTCGTGTATAATGTCTTGAATTCCATACTTGTAAGCGAATCCTAAGTCTTTTATCTTTTTCGAAGATATCTCAGACGGAATTGAATCAAGTTCTTCCCCGTGAAGCCTGTAACATGAAAAACGAAAAATTGCAACAAAAAAAGGAGGAAGAAGATGATGATGAAGAATTTGGAATCTTTGAATACTTGGATATTTATGACTGCAGAATTGAAAGAATGGCAACCTATGTATGCTAAGAGAAGGGTACTCTTTACTAAGATGCTCGACAAGCTCGGACATTAAGCAACTTTGAGTACAGCATATATATCGAGCTTCTGCTTCGGCATGTTCCATGAGAAATGTGTGAGCACTGCATATGTCTTCAATATGAACTAAAGCAATCGATCCCATTCTTGAGTTCACAGCAGCTAATATTGGCAGTACACTAGGATCGCCTAATGGAGCCAAATTGAATTGTTAAGACTCTTGGAATCTAACAGTATACACCTCAGAACAAATGACTTTAGATTATCCCTTTAGAATTTGCAATAGCAAAGTGGAAAAAATAATAATAAAATTAGAATATTATGAAATTACACGTGTATACTGAGCAAATTATTGAAGTCTCTTATTGACAATTCATCTTATTTTGTACAGTCGGCAAATAGAAAATAAAATGTACATGCAATGGATAGGAAAAATAACCTGTTATTGGGGACAAAAGAACTCGGATGCTAACTGGAACGGTTGGGGTGAGGAATGGGCCAGCTACGGTGGGTGTTATCACTGATATCAGATGGATGCCGTTTTCATTTGCAAATTGAAATGCTGCCTCTTCTGTCAAAAGCTTTGACAGTACATATACCTACCAAAGATTTTTTTTTTATCAAATTTAGTGCACCTATGCTTAAAAAAAAAAAAGCTCATAGCACAACATTTGAAGATGAAACGATACCCAGCCACTTGGTTTACTTTCTAGGACTCGTTGAATAGGTATCTGGCAAGATTCGTCAACTATTGGAACCCATCTCTCAGAGTTGTCTTTGGAAGTCATCGTGCTGATTGATGACGTGAAAACCACCCTTTTAACAGAAGATGTTTTCGAGCAAGATTTGAGAACATTTAGTGTTCCTTTGATTGCTGGATCTACAATTTGCGTTTGAACATAGCGATCTTCAAGTAGAAACAAGCTGCCCAAACTTAGAATTTGATCTCCATAGCTTGAAGTAAGATATAATGCAAAATATATTACCAACACTTTCTGAAGCTGGAGCCTCAAATTCCATTGATGCCGCAACATGAAATACACCGTCACAGCCTCTCACTGCTTCATCGAAGCTTCCATCTTCCTGTAAATCAGCCATGAAGAGTCTCAACTGGTCCTTGCTTTCCCATTGATTCAATAATTGAAATGCTTTCTCTGGAATGTATGAAAAGAAGACGGTAGATATATATTTAGTCATGGTACTAAACATAAAATTCATGAATTGAACTAAGGTTTTGTTATGGGCTTCTAAATGGAATGGAATGCCTTTATGACACAGCTTTGTTGTGCTTCAAAAGAAGACGATTCCACCCCTGAAGAGAAATTTACTTCTAACTGATTCCTAATAATATGGAAATAATGCTGTTTTAAATGCCTGCGATAAGAAGCAAAACACTGACATGATCATACATTTCTAAACTAAACAAGCCATATGGGAGTCCCCGTCTGATCACAGAAAAACAAAGTTTAGGCCGAGTTTCATCCACTCAGCTTAACTGTTATATGCAGAGACGGAGATGGGGGGAGGGGGAGGGCGACCTCCCCCCAACATTGTCCGCTGGTCCATTATTCCTAGTTAATTTGTAATGTATTTTTCAGTTTTGCCCCCACAAAAATTTTGACTCGCCCCCGCAAAATTTTGAAATTTTTTATTTTTTTTCTCTATTAATAAATATTATCCCAATAACTTAAACTTTAAAATTCAATCATACAAAAATCTTA
>CAIGRQ010002163.1:0-10160 GCA_903798375.1 Fraxinus sp. D2006-0159
AATTTGGGTTTCAAGTATTTTCCTAATTGGGTTTGAGTGGATTGGACTAAAATAATCAAGACTTGGACTAACAAAACTTTGGACTCTAAATAATAAAATATTGTACTTAACTATTAAAATTCGGATTTAAAAATGATAAGGAATTTGATACTTTAAAATATTCGAGATTGGACTAGATTTAAATAGATTTAAATTTGTTTTGCAATGGCTAGACGAACACACTTTCATTTTAAAATTTTGGGGTTAAAATGAGAGGCCTCATATTAACCAACCCGCTGAACGAACTGAACCTAAAATGAGCGCCCTCAGGAAGCACATAGCTGACTTGGAAGCTAAAAACAAATGAAGCACAGAAGAGTACCTTACGAAGCGTCACTTACCTTTGACTGAGGACATCCTGGCAGAACCACTGTCCGAAAAGCTGAAGATGCCACAACTGGCTGGGTATGATGGGGAAAGAGACCCCCTCAGCCATTTGGACAAATATGCCTCTTGGATGGAGCTGGAAGCAGCTGGAGACGCCATTATGTGCCGAGCTTTCCCTTTAACCTTGGGAGACAAAGCTCAAAAATCGTTCAGAAGACTGCCTCAAAGTTCTGTAAAAAAATTGGAATGACCTCGCTACAGCATTCTAGCTCAGTTCATGGGTTTGAAAGCAAGAACTACACCAAACGAGAGTTTGGTAAGTATAAAACAAGGGAAAACTGAATCGCTCAAGAGCTATTTGAACAGGTTTAACAAACAATCTTTGGAGGTGGAGAAAATATCAGACGACGCCGCACTTATGGCAATTCTTTCAGGGTTGAGGCCAAAAACAAGATTTTGGTCATCCGTTCATGAAGATAGACGTCAGACCAATAATGAACTCTTGGGTCGAGCTGAGAAATATATAAGTGCAGAAGAAGCTACCTCGGACCAGGAGGATACCAAGCAAACTCCTCAATCCCCACAACGACCTAAGGAAAAACGACTAGATAGGGACTCAGGTCGGGAAAAAAGAAGGGACAAAAGGGATCAGGGTCATTCTAAGCCATATCCAGACAAATTTCGTGAATATCACCCCCTCAACGCGACCTTGGAAGAAGTCTTTTTATAGACTGAGGAAAAGGAAGACTTTCGCCGACCTCCACCCCAAATAAAAGAAGTAACTGGGAAAAATCAAGGGAGGTACTGTCGTTATCACAGGACGACATGGCACAACACTAACAATTGCAGAAATCTAAAAGACGAGGTGGAGTCCCTTATCCGACGAGGTCACCTACAGGAATTTGTAGCTAAACCCCCGAGAAACGAATCCTGCTAGGGGTAGCTCAGCAAGCTCAACCGGGACCCCAACCTCATGCCAAGATCCGAACATTGATAAGCGGGAACCAATACCTTGAAGGTTCACGGAGGACTAGGCGTAGATTAGCACGTGATGCCCGTATTTGGCAAAACTACAGTATAATGTGTCCAGAATCGGAGGTCATTGCCTTATCACACCTAGAATGGTTCGGATTTTCAGAAAAGGATGCAAGGATACACTGGGCGTCATACAAGATCAAAGTGACGTGCTAGTCATAGCCATGAATGTAGCGGGAGTACAGATACACCGAACCTTGGTGGATAACGGGAGTTCGGTGAATGTACTATACTCTGGAACAGATGGCTATACAGGAGAGATACCTTCAACCGTATTCCAAGAGACTACAAGGATTTTCTGGGGATCCCATTGAAGCTCGGGGGCAGATAGTACTTAGTGTAGAGCTTGGCAAACCTCCATGTCACCGAAGAATCTTAGCTGACTTTATTGTTGGGACCTCCCTTCGAATTATAATGCCATATTGGGGAGGCCCATATTGTATGAGTTGAAGGCTGCCACCTCGATATATCATTATTGCTTAAAATTCCCAACTTCGAATGGGCCGACCATAATACGCGAAAACCAAGTGGAAGCAAGAGCTTGTAATGTCGACCTCCCAAATCCTCAAGTTCGAATGCTGAAAAATCAACACTACCAGCATACCGAGGTCAAAAGTTCAAAAGAGCCATCGTAGCCGACCTTTCTGAGATTGGTATTACAGAAAAACATCACAAGAAGGCGACTGATAACCAACTTTTGTTTGAAGAAAGAGAGGCAAACCCATTACCTTATCCTGGAGTTTTGGTAATCTCTGTGTTGATATCCAAAGTCAGTGTTCCCAAAGTTCTGGTAGATATAGGGAGCTCCCTCAATATACTTTACGCCAACACCCTTGAACGAATTGGAATTCCCTTCAGTTTTCTGCAACCATATTCAAACATGATTATGGGACTCAAACAGTGGAGTAATTAAACTCCTGTAGAGGTCGGAGACTCCCCTCGCCGAGTTAAAATAAATGCGAAATTTGTGGTCTTGAACTCGGAGTCCCCTTATGATGCAATTATGGGACAACTTTTGCTGTTTGACCTCAGGGCAATAGTATCAATGTACCATTACGCCATGAAATTCCCCACGCCCCATGGTGCAGGGCAAGTCAAAGGGAATAAGCATACTGCTAATCAGTGTCAAGTGGTAGCAGATTTAAAAGGAAAAAGGATTCATTACTTTCCGAAAATATGCATGACATGCATAGCAGCATCTTTCCCAAGCTTGTTGGATCCACGACTGAAAGTGCGGGGGGGAGAACCTATGGAAGAACTGGATGTCATTAAGGTCAGTACAGGTAGCCCGCAAAAAGAACTAAAAGTAGGTCATGAGCTGCGATCTCCACTAAGAGATCAAATCATCAACTTCCTCCAAGAGAACCTTGATGTCTTTGCTTATGAACACTCAGACATGAAAGGAATTGACTCAAAGGTCATGTGCCGCAAGTTGGGGGTTGATCCTTTGATGCGGCCTAAGCAGCAGCGACGGAGACCCTTAAATTCAGAACGGTACGAAGCACGAAACAAAGAGGTACAAAAGCTGCTCCAGAATGGGTTCAACCGAGAAGCGAGGTACCTAAAGTGGATTGTTAATCCTGTTTTGGTTAGGAAGAATAATGGGGATTGGAGGGTGTGCATTAACTTTACCGACCTAAATAAAGCATACCCCAAGGACAGTTTTCCCTTGCCAAGAATAGATCAGATGGTAGATGCCACTGTTGGACATGATCTGCTCAGTTTTATGGATACATATTCAGGCAACAATTAGATTCCCATATACGAGCCCGACTAAGAGCATACAACCTTTATCACCGACAGATGTCTCTATTATTACAAGGTAATGCCATTCGGCCTAAAAAATGATGGTGCAACCTACCAGCATTTGGTTAATTCTATGTTCGCCAAACAAATTGGTAAGACCATGAAGGTATACGTCGACGATATGTTGATCAAAAGCGTGGATGCCAAGAATCATCAGCAGCACCTCGCTGAGATGTTCTGAATTCTGAGAATCTACAGAATGAAGCTGAATCCCAACAAATGTGCCTCTGGTATGAGTTCGGGAAATTTTTTGGGATATATAGTTAATCGCATAGGAATCGAGGCTAACCCAGAGAAAATAAGGGCCATCGTTGAGATGCGTCCCCCAGCTGCCAAGGAGGTTCAAAGTTTAACAGGACGAATAGCTGCTCTTAATCGTTTCATGTCAAAATCAACAGACAAATGCAGACCTTTCTTTGATACATTGAGAGGTGGAAAGAAGTTTGAATGGACATCAGAGTGCCATCTCGCTTCACAATTGGTGCAACCACTAATGGTGTCAAAGCCCAAGATAGGAGAAGTGTTGATGCTCTATCTGGCAGTTTCTAAACATACTATTAGCGTGGTGCTAACTAGGGAGGAAAAAGGAGTGCATCACCCCATTTATTACGTAAGGAAGGCTTTGTACGATGTTGAAGTTCGTTATTCTCCAATGGAGAAATTAGCTTACGCAATAATCATAGCAGCTCGAAAACTAAGGCACTTCTTGGAACATCTCATTGAGATCTTAACGAATTATCCACTGAGGCAAGTATTGCAGAAACCTGGCACTTCAGGGAGGATGGTGAAATGGTTAGTTGCGCTCGGTCAATTCGATATAAAATACAAACCACGTACCTCCATTAAAGCCCAAACCCTTGCCAACTTCATCACCGAGTTTAGCTCGGGTCCAGCAGAAGAATCGTTGCCACATCTATCTTGGAAACCTTTTGTTGATGGATCCTCTATAGATGAATGGGCAAGGGTCGGAATCGTATTGGTCAATCCAAATTAGCAGTTATTTTGTGAAGCCCTGTAGTTTGATTTCAATGCTTCTAACAATGAAGTCGAATATGAAGCCCTCCTAGCTGGCCTAAAGATGGCAGATGAAATGAAAGTCAACTACTTGGTAGCATATAGCGACTCTCAGTTAGTGGCAAATCAGGTCAATGAAGCTTACCAAGCTAAGGAAGAAAGAATGAACAAGTATCTCCAGCTCGTCAAAAAGGAGTTACGAAAGTTTGGGAATGTTAAGGTTGAGCGAGTTCCACGAACTCAAAATGGACATGCATCAGCCTTAGCATGGGTGGCAACAAGTGAAGGAATTGAGAGGTTTGATAGCATACCAATAGGAAGAATCCACTGTCCCGCCATTGATGAATTCGGAAGTGTTCATAAGGTGATCGACCTCAGACAAACATGGATGGGTGATATTGTTTTGTATCTACAAATAGGCATATGCCCTGAAGATCCCATCATGGAGAGAAAATTGCGGATAAGGTCAGTACGGTACACCCTAATCGACGATGTCTTATATAAGCGAGGATATTCTATACCTTTACTCAGATGCTTGAATGAAGAAGAAGCACTACGTGCCATGGAAGAAGTGCATGAAGGCATATGTGGGAACCATGCTGGAGGACAATTGCTAGTTCATAAAATCATACGTAAAGGATACTTTTGGCCACCATGAAAAGAGACGCATTGGAATTTGCCAGAAGTGCGACAAGTGTCAAAGATTTGCTCCAAACATCAAACTCCCACCTGGAGAGATAAACTATGTAATGGCGCCATGGCCTTTCTCAAAATGGGGGGTCGATCTAATCGATCCCATGCCTACGGGAAAAGGAGGCACGAAGTTCGCAAAGGAAAAGGAGGCACGAAGTTTGCAATTGTGGCAGTTGATTATTTTACCAAATGGGTTGAAGCCGAACCTTTGGCCAAAATAACCGAGCACAAGACCACTGAGTTCATATGGAAATCGATCGTGTGCCGATTTGGGATACCTCATACCATTGTGGCAGATAATGAAAAACAGTTCGACAACACTCGCTTTGCGAACTTTTACAAGGAGCTTGGGATACAAAAACATTTCTCTACACCAAATCACCCTCAAGCTAATGGCCAAGTTGATGGGCTGTGGAGATACCGCACCATCGCTAGAAATAGTACTGGAGAAACTCCTTTCTCCTTAGCTTTTGGAGTGGAAGCCGTTATCCTACTTGAGGTCGAAGTCCCTTCAGTTCGGACTTTGACGTATAGTGAAGGTAGGAACGAACAAGTAGTACGAGGGGAACTGGATTTAGTAGAAGAAAAAAGGGACACGTCAAAAATCAGAAATGCGGTGTACAAACAACGCAATGCAAGGTACTACAATTAAAAGGTGAGGGAGCGAAAGTTTGAGGTTGCCGACCTTGTCCTGAGGAAGGTCTTTTTGGCTACAAGAGAGCTGAACGCGGGATCTCTAGGACCTAACTGGGAGGGTCCATATAAAGTAAGCAAAGTACTGCTAAGAGGAGCCTATAACTTAGAAGACATGGAAGGAAGACCCTTGTTGTACCCATGGAACGCAAAACACCTTAAGAAATATTATCAGTAGGAGGTTGTGTTAAGTGGTTATGTTAAGTGGCTGTTTATAAATAAGAAAGTATGTTTCTTTGATGGTGTTAATTGTAACTAGAAATTACCAAAGTCCTACTCATGAAGCAGGCCGAGCTAAGGTTGTAAGTGCTGTAACACTTAGTGAAATTCCTACAAGGAATTACCAAAGCCCTACTCATGAAGCAAACTGGGCTAAGGTTGTAAGTGTTGCAATACTTAGTGAAACTCCTACATGGAATTACCAAAGCCCTGCTCATGAAGCAGACCGAGCTAAGGTTGTAAGTGCTGCAACACTTAGTGAAATTCCTACAAGGAATTACCAAAGCCATGCTCATGAAGCAAGCCGAGCTAATTTTGTAAATGCTGCAACACTTAGTGAAATTCCTACAAGGAATTACCAAAGCCCTGTTCATGAAGCAAGCCGAGCTAAGGTTGTAAGTGTTGCAACACTTAGTAAATTCCTACAAGGAATTACCAAAGCCCTGCTCATGAAGTAGGTCGAGCTAAGGTTGTAAGTACTGCAACACTTAGTGCAATTTTTGACCTAAACTCGCGCGTACCATAGTTTAGTACCCTTTCAAACACTCGAGTTGAGTAAGTTTAGCGCTCAAAAAGTTATCTTTTAAAACGATCACCGAAACTGATAAAGTTTAAACGGAAGGGCGAAGCCCAAATTTTCATTCATAAAGCAAAAGTTTTGAAGGAATTTGACAAAGTACATATGGAAAACTATGAAGTAGGGAGATTCGGGGAAATAACGTTCTCCTCGACTGGAGCTTTTTGGGCCTCAACCGTCTCCAACATTTGCTCCATCTCTTTTTCTTGCTCCTTCTAAGCTTCCTCCAAAAAGTTGGTGTCCCACTTCGGCTGCTTTTGGTTTATGAATTTAATAATCTCACCAATAGCCAAGACATATGCTTCCTGAGCTATGGCGTCAAAAACTGGAGAAGCTCTCCATTCTTCCACAGCCCTAGAGACCTTAAGCTCGACCTCTTTCTTAATAGCCACTGCCTAAGCTACTGCTTCATCAGCTCGTTTTTTCTCATTCTCAGCTTGGGCATTTGCTTTTTCACCTCAGATCTGCAGAGCCTTGTTATCATCCATTAGCTTGTGTACCGTAGTAAGTCTGGCGTTAAGCTCTTCCCCCATCTTGTTGAGGCAATCCTCATAACCCCTTCTCTCCTATGCAAAGGCCGCCCTCTCCGCTTCAACTTCGGTAAAAAGTTTATTAGCTCGGTCCCTGAACTCAAGTATGGAATCAAGCTCAGCCTTGACTTGAGAAACATAAAGCTTAAAGTTTAAAACACTTAATATGATAAGAAAACTTTTGCCAAAAGCTTCTAAAAATATTACCTTGTCAGCCACTGAAGTCAATTGAAGAAAAGCTCAGTGATAGTGAAGTTGAGTTGACACGACACTTTCTCCTACGGGCATCTCTGCTAGGAAGTTTTGCTCCTTGTCATTCCAACTTCTTGTCATAAGAATGGCAGATTCTCTGAGAAGTGAGGGAAAAGTAGCAACTAACTCCCTTTCTAGAGAAGGGGCTCGAAGGAAATCCAAAAATATCTCAGGTCGGCGCCCTACCAAGCTCTCAATATCTGGCCTCTGAAGGTCGAGGTATTTTTCCAAAGATTTGGACGAAGAGGCTGCAGTAATAATTGGAATTGCTAGAAGAACAGGCGAGCTTGAAGGTACAACAGGGAGAGACGTAGCAAGCAGCTCTGCTGAGCACCGTCTTTGTAAAGGCAGCTCGACTTTTGGCTCAGACTCCATCACATCAGGTCGATCCTGCTCTTTAGCAGTGACCTCCTTCCTTTTTCTCTGATTGGCGGCCTAAATATACAAGAAAAGAAGTATAAAGATCTGGTTAAAAGAAATAGAAGTGATGAAGGTATTGAGTTAACTCACGATAAGAAGCAGGGTTTTAGTAGCAGGCCACTTGGTGTCGGAGTTGGGGGCAGAGTTCGAAGTAGTCATGCTTGGAATAAATTGTCGTTTGAGATAACGAACTTACAAGATCTCTCTCTGTTGGATAGAGCTCGGATGGAATCAGCCCGTTTCTGAATGGTCGAACTCAGGTGGCAATGTCGATAAACTGTAAAATAAAAACAAAGGAAAACCAGACTCCTATCAAATAACAAAAAGTATGAAGACATGACGAGCTGTTACTTACAAAAAGAATGATAAAGGGTAGGAACTATATACTTCCTATTCACCTCATCGGATGGAATTGCCAATCCCCCAAAATGTAAAAGAATTCTTCTTTCCATCCCTTAATCGATGAAGGGGTTTCTAAAACTAGAGGACCTCCTGTTCTAGGTCTGACACTAGTATATCACCAACCAGTATTTTTCCCATCTTCCTTAAAAGAAAAGAGACAATTGAACTGAGATACATCTAGTTCGAGAAAAGGAACTAAGGTCCTCCACTCATTTGGACACAACTAAGGTCCTCCACTCATTTGGACACAGTTGGGTAGGGGCTATTCCCCAAGAGGAAAAGAACGATCGAATAATTTTGGGGAAAGGAAGTCTCAGACCGGCCTGAAGAATGGCGGTATTGAGAGCAATACATCTTGCTGGGGGAGTATTAGCTCAGTCGGAAGAAGAAGGGATTACTAATTCAACATAAAGGGGATGTTATCTTTAGCCATAATCGTTGCTAAAGAATCAGCAGTTATTACCAACCTAAAAGAATCTGCCTCCCAAGTTTGGTCCCTATTACTACTTTCCCGTTGCACCCTCTCCTTTCTCATCTTATGCCGATGTTCCATACTCCTAGGTGAGTTCGAAGTAGGGTTGTGAGGGGGAGGTGGAGGATAAAAATAAGCAATGGGGATAGGGAAAACACTTCCGACAGTTCGAATTGGCATAGAGGGGCTAAAAGATTGGGTCGAAGATGGTACAGTTTCTTCCTGTTGATTTTTCCAAGACTGGACACGACATTCTTCCGAACTCATATAAGCAAAAGAGAATAAAATAAATACGTAAAAAGAGAGGTATTCTAATTGGAAAAAGAATACCTGGACGATGACCTTACTCAGAGAAAATAGAAAAAACCAAAATGTTGTGAGCGAAATCTAGGAAGCTTGAAGTGTGAAAGTAAAAGAATGAGAGGCGGAAAGGTTATTTGAAAATAAAGGGATATCAAAGGACAAGATCTCAACCGTTAAAATGAAGTATTAAATGTTTAACGATTGTTAATCAATGCTTCTAGAGGAAGGAAATTGCCTCACCGTTCACAAGGTGACATGCATCTTTGGCATTTATGAAGAGTAATCATTGCAGAAATTGGAAATTGTTCCAAATTACTTTCAAAAGGTCAGTCCCTCACCTAGGTTGGTACTGACGTGAGGGGGTAACTATTGACACCAACCTCCGAGCTCATTTAGTTCGGATTGACATACTCAGTAAGGGTATTATAATGTGAGCTCGGACGTGTGAGGTCAGCTCGGACTTTCAATGGCTTACTCAAGAAGCATGTGTAGTCTTTCAAGACAAAAGGAATATTATTAAGGATCACTGGTGAGATATATGGATTACCAATCATAGAGATACATCTGGAAAGGTCCCACGTTAGCGCCCACCTAATCCTCCAATTAAAAATGGTAGCTTCTCCTTCTAAGTCACGCATTAATTGCTGAGGCCCACCAGCCATTAATGCTCAAGAGAAGCGTGACGGAATCCAGCTCGGCAACCAATCTTATTATTCCAGCAATTGTACTTCTTCAACTCGGAATTATAGTGGAAAGAAAGGGGAGGCGACATGCATGCATATGCCCCCCTATAAAAGAAGAATTAAAGCCCATAGAGAGAAAGAAGAAAAAAAACGTGGAGACAAGCATATACAAACTCTTTAGCAATTGTTTTATCTCCTATCATCGAGGAAGAAGAATTAATGCATTATTTCCTTACGAACACGATTATTATAGTAAAAATCCACATTTATCCCTTAAGTTGGCTTGAAAAATATCTATATTAAAACAAATCTAAATAAATATAATTTAAATTAAACTCTACTATAAATCCGATTTTGATTGTAACTCTACCTCCTCCACATACTTCCTTAATTTAGAAACATGTTGGACCAACATGTATGGTAGATGTGTTTGGGATTGATTTAGTGATCAATTCTTCCCTTGTTGAAGGCATCTTCTTTGGCCACCGGGCATTCTTATAAAATTTAACGAACCAATGAAATCATATTCCCAAAAGTTGTTGCTTGACCAAATGAAGAACATTGATTTCCTTTTCGACTCTTGATAATAGCACATGTATTACGTTTTTCACCCATTAATATTTGGGTTTCTATGATTATTTGACGCCTAAATGTACTAAGTACTTCTATATTTGGTTTAGGTTGCAAATGGGTGA
>CAIGRQ010002178.1:0-18951 GCA_903798375.1 Fraxinus sp. D2006-0159
GTTCCATCAATTTTTATTAATATTTACTAAGCTTATTTTGAATAAACTTGGCGTGGGCTCATTATGCATAGGTAGACATGTTATTTATTTGAAATTTCTCTATATGCTTAGAGATTGACAGATATTTTGTTTATTTCCATGGTAGTTATAGTCAAATTACTTCATTCTAGTTATCTGTTTTATTTTGCATTTTTATGTATGGGTGTTATGTGCGGAACATGTGTTATTTATCCATTATAACCTAGAAATCTCTAATTTTATGTTCCATTTTAGACGTCAGTGGGTAAGGGAAGAAGATTTGGCTAAGGACTTGAAGCTACACTCAAAGCAACTTCGTCGGACTTTGAGATTCTTCGAAGAAGAAAAACTGGTCACTAGGGATCACAGGAGGGAGGTTTGTTTTGAGAGTTCAGTGATATGGCTCAAATCCTTTTTTCCCCCTTTTTACATATTCCACTGGATGTTAGTTTTTCCTTTTGTTTATCCTTAACTATCTTCCATTGTCTGCTAATCCTATTTATAGACTTTTGATGATTTCTGAAGTTTTTTTGCTTTGCATTTGCATTTCGAAATTGTATTTTGTAACAGCCATCTGTTTTTTGGGTTTTCAACATGTTATGTCTTTTGGTAGACTTGATTTCTTGTTTTAACCTTAAGGCCTGCCTGCATAAAATTATTCATGGAGGGTCTAAACATGATTTGAATATCAAAATGACCCAAGGGATAAAAAAACACTAGAGGTCACCCAACGTTGAGCAAAAATTCATTTTAGTCTGTCAATTTTTTTGTTCCCATCTCATTACTAAAGTTTCAATTTTGTTCCAATTGGTCACTGCTGATGATATTGACACAAAATTTAGTGTCCTTTCCCCTTTGGTAAATGGACTTCTTACGTAGACTATAGATGTTAATAAGGGCTAGTTGTCCAATTGTGCTATAATCACTTGTCTTGACTTGTAGAAGTTGCACTTATGTATCACGCCATATTGTTATTATAGCATTTTTTATATATTAAAACTGCAAGTTTCCATCGCTTTTCAACCAATGTCGCCAACTAACAAAACACACAAGAAAATCTAACTGCCATGTAGAAAAGGATGATAGATATTGTGACAGAATCTTTATTTGTGACCAAATTGAAACTTCAATGATGAGTTTGGAGCAAAAAGTTTAGAGTGACTAAAAAGAACTATGCTCAACTTTTTTTGACCTCCATTTTTTCTCCCAACCTTAGTGATGTTTGGCTGTCCAGTCCTGGTATGTTACTATTTGAGCCATGCAAATGTGAAATATCGCACTCCAAAATCGAACTTGGATCTGCTTTTTTGCAAACCTGAACTGTAATCCCTTATTTATGTTATATGTTACCCGACATTTTTGGTATGCTTTCAGATTTATACTTGTGCTAGCTGCACTTGCTACCCTTGAACAATAACAGCAAAAACACGGTTCCACTTGCTAACAATAATTTGGCTCAAACAGGGGCTTAGTCTCATGAACATTTGCTATTAAATAATTCCTAAGGTATAAATAGAAGTGAATTCACATTGTCTTCGAACTTATTTCTAAGAACAACCCAAAATTGATTCTTAAAAGGCCAGCTGTCTAGAGTCGGTAGTTCCGAGTTTAATTTCTGTTAAAAGATTGCCAAGTTCTCCCTTCGTTTTCTTGAAGATTTTATTTACAAATTTCATGGTTTAGTGACAATCATTTTTGGTTTTTTTAGCTTATATATACATTATAATTATTTTTATTTTTTGCATTGAGATATGTCTTCCTCTGTAGTTAGCTTTGCCATTTGTTGTCTGTTATATTTTTTCTAATATTGTCTCATTGATATTATCGCAGACCGCAAAAGGTGCAAAAATATACAGTGCTGCTGTAGCTGCCACGGGGGATGGTCAACTGGGTGGAAGAGAAGGAGATGAAAAACTTAAGATGCATACTCATTCATATTGTTGTCTAGATTATGCACAGGTTTGTAGCTTCCCCCTCCCCCCTGCTGTCTGAAAAAACAATTTTTTTTTTATCCACAATGTCTACTGTATCACTACTTTATTACAAAAGAAAAATACCCCAGGTTCAAATGAGTGAGGTTGAGCAAACCAAACTTCAATCCAACCTCAAGTTCCAGTTAATGCCTTGAACCCATGAATGACAGGTCACTGTTGATACGATGAAACACTGCCGTTGGATATTTTTTAAATAATTGAAATCAGTGAATTCAGCACTTTAGAAACCAATGAATTGCTGAAATTTACTTTATGGAGAAGCTAAGCTAGGACATAAGAGTTTCTATAGTACACAGTTATTCCTGAATCTTAACAAATTCTCAGGCCTCAGCTATTAGGAGCCTTGTCGAGCACCAGTGTAGCTCCTCAGGTCAGCTTTATGATTTTATTTTGAATTATAAAAGAAAAAATTCAAAACACCAGAGAGTAAGAGATAGAGTGGAAAGAAAGGTGAAGGACAAGACCAGAGAAATGAATGGCACAAGAGATGGAAGGCCGAACAGAATTGTAGCCAGTTGGCTATTACCTATTAGATAATGGCTGCTAAGATTCAAAATGCTCTTTAGGGGGTAATATTTGATTGACGTGCATTTTCCCGTCACTAGCGATTTCACTTCAACTTGGATAGCTAATCGGTGCAACTATAGATGAAATCTGGGGGCAGGATGGTATAAATAAGGAAAATCTAATATTGGTTATAGTGTTAAAGCGTCCATATCAAATCATTTTGCATTGTGTAGTAGAGTAGTTGCCTTGGTTCATATACTAGTTTAGAAGCTTATTTATTTTTGAGCTCCATGATATAAAATCCCTAATTTATGTTGCATTGAAAAATTCAGTTGAATACCTATTCTGGTGAAGTTTTTCCTATGTTAGTTGGCTTAGCATGGCTTATTGTTTACATTTCGTGAAATTGGTTGGGTATTGAATGTAATCATCTTAATGTTCTCTGGTTTTCAACAGTTCACATAGCCAGTTTCTTATTTTGTTATCATTATCTACGACTCTTAATGCTTTGCATACTGTTGATATTTGCTTGAAAGTTCTTAGATGAATGTAGATTCTCTATCACTCTCTGAATGGGATATGAAAGTAAAGAAACTGTTTACAGATATATGATGTGGTAAGGTACAGACTACACCGCATGAAGAAAAAGCTTAAGGATGAACTAGAAAGCAAGAACACTGTTCAGGAGTACATATGTCCCAATTGCAGTAAAAGGTATCTGTTTTTGATTTTGGCATGTCTTCTCTTTGAGTCCTCTTTTTGTTTATTTCAGAATTTATTGGAAATGAAAGTCCAGATACACTGCCCTGGATGCGCTTCGGTTGATTTCCCCACATGACGAATACTTTCACTGTGAGAGTTGTGACGGTATACTTGTGGCTGAAGCTGACAAACTAGCTGCCCAAGAACTGGGAGATGGAGATGACAATGCTAGGAGACGGCGCCAGGAAAATTTGAAAGATATGCTACAAAATATGGAGGTTTGTCCTCATTCTAGTTCATATTAGTTCCTGGATATGTTATGCGTGTCAACCAGCTTTTCTTATATTGAAAGGGAGATTTGCTCTACCTTATTGTTTGACGTCTAGATCAAAATTATGAGTGTGTTTAGTTTTATCAATAACTTTTTCCATTTTTTTTTCAATGGTGTGGGCTATGGTGTTTATTATTTAAATTATACCAGTATAAGAAAGAGCATTAAGTGGGAAACTGAGAAGCGAGTGTAGAAATATACACATGTAAGTACAGTATGACTTGCTGCAGGCACATAAAACGAGCATTGGGGAATAAGCCTTGTAGTTTTCCTAAAAGGAGTCATTAGTTAATCTTTTCAATGACTGAAGTCACACCTTGGGCTTTTTTTATGAAACGCCCAAAAAAATAAGGATGGAAAAAGTTTGTTCGAGAAACAAATGCAAACTAGAAGAGCATTTGATTGAAATGGCCTAGTTTTTAGATGAAAGAACTCAAAGGTAACTGTGAAGAATTTGGGATCGAACAAGATGAGAAAAATGGGCGTAACACTATCATATATCAATGTCGTTAAGAGTCCACACTTGGAAATTTTGGAAAAGAGGCAATCTCTTTTTGGATATACATTAGAAATTTCTAGTAACCACAAACTAGGGGAATGACGACTTAGGTGGCTGAGACATCTTGTGTGGACCCAAAGAAGTTCTGATCCACAAGAACAATGCAATTTAAATTTGTTATAGAACATATTATAAGAGGGAGATGAAGACCAAAATTAACATGACTAGCGGTATGCAAATTACATTGTCTATATACATTGTGAAGATTACGTATGCCAATCTACGATACTCGGACTTGGGTACGGCTATGTATCGATCTTTCATTTTCTAAAACGTAAGATATGGGGACATGACTAAAAATAGTCCAAATTTCGGATACGGGTAAGTGGGCATATCTTTCAAATTTCAATTTTTTTCCCCAGAAATTTACATGTAAAAGTTAAATAATAATTAAGTGAATTTTAATTAGAAAAAAGGTTGAATGACAAAAATGAAAATTTAATCAAATTATGGTGATCTCTAATGAAAATTTAAGTAAAGTTGTGCTCCTGTTTTCCTTTTACTTTAGAGTCTCACGTGGCTTCTATAATCAAACCACGCTTAATTCTTTAAAAGACCTCGATTAGGGTTTTCTTCATTTAGCGCCTTCCTCTTTCCTCCCTAGCACCTACGGCGCTAAATCAAGGTTTCCTCTTCCACCGATTCTTTCTCTTTTCCACCTAGCAACGTCTCCTCTTCCTCACAGCTACCTCCTTGCTCTGCCCATTTGCCATTTCCTCTTCAGGTTTGTCTCCTCTTCCCCATAGCTGCCTTCTTGCCCAGCTCATTGAAGCTTTGCATCAAACCTGCGCTATGTCCGGTTGAAAATTGCCGTGTCCGCCCCATGTTTCATACCTGTTCCCATATCGTGTCATGTCAACACGGGTATGTTGGCCAAAGACAAGAGTCCGAGCGTCACATATGCCAACAGCGTAGAATAATCTACCTGGTAAGGTAACTAGTTGCAACATGACTATAAACAATATTTAGTTAATAATATTCTTTCCTAACACTGCCAGAGTGCCCATTATCTGCTTTTTACAAGAATAATTATATTCATATATGTAGATGTAGTACGGTATCCAGCAAAATATTATTCTGCATTTTGCAAAATATTACAAGTTACCTTTGGTACAATAAATTCCAAGAGACTGTTCTTTTATTTGCTAACCCATCTGAGTGTGAGCAGGTACTTGGTATTCTGAATTTTCTTAAAACCTCTCATGGTTGCATAATACATATTTTTATTTCATTTGTAGCTTTATACTTGCGGTGTTCTCATAGTTTGTGCTCAGTAAAGCTCAGTTCATTGTCAGGTCATTTTTCCTAATTTTCCAATGCTTTTATTCAAATATTGGTTTCATTCAAGTTTGTATTAGTATTTACTCCATTCGTGCTTCCGAATTAGTTTCTCAAATGGAGAGCCAAATGAAGACCATTTTGGAATAAATTTTATGCATGTAGCTTGGTCATGTCAAATCAGTTTAACTAGTGCCCTGTTGTGAAGATGGATGTATGTCAGCGCTTGAATGTCCTTTTGATGATGAAGTGAGGATAGGTCAGCCTGTGAGAGGATGAATAAATGGGAACCATGGAATGACTAGGCTATTTATAATGAGTGGAATTCTCGGGTTTCATGCTCTAGTTCTTCAATAGCATGTGATAATGGCCTAGTGTAGCCAAATGGATTCTGGAGATGCCTTTTTGCTTACTACTTGGGCTACTCTGAACTAGTCAAAATGCTGTTGTCGTAAACCATCTGAGTCACAACCAGCTTCATTAGACATTACTAATATGAAGCATCTGTTTGTGATAATTCGTTCACTAAGGTTGTACAATTTCTCTATTGATTGTTGAATACCATTTCAATCTCTTCCTTTATTTTACAAATGCATCGTGTGGATTTTGTGCTTTCCATGCCTTCCTTTGAATCAATTTTTTTAATGGAGTACAGGAACAATTGAAACCATTGATAGATCAACTTGGAAGAGTGAAGGACTTGACTGTTCCTGAATTTGGAAGCCTTCAAGCTTGGGAACTTCAGAATGCTGCTGGTCGAGCAGCTAATGGAGATCATGGGAATGATCCTTCTAAATCTTCACAAGGTCTTGGATTTGGTGGAACGCCTATGCCCTATGTTGGAGAGACAAAGGTGACTAGCTCCTCAGCCTTTTCCCCTTTTATACTTGCAAAATTACCAATTTCTTATATTATACTTGTTTTTATTTTCCCTTACTCGGGCAAAGCAGGTTAGAGTTGGAAATGGAGCATGGGATACTTATGTTGATGTCCATGTCATGCCCACTAATCATAGCCTTTGTTTCTGCTTCATTTTCTTTTGCTAAACTTGTACTTTCAAGAAATTCAAGAAATGAGTGGTGGATAAGTGTAGTACTCGTGGTCCTTCGAAATGTGTGGTTAAATTTCATGTTTGATTTTTAAAAATAAAATTTAAGTAAAATGAAATGAAACCCAAACGAAAGCATACTATCTATCTAATTAAAGAAAGCGTAATAGAAATACATGAAATAACTTCCGTATAACCGAGAGGTGTGGAGACATGTAACCTATATTTCCCGAACTGAGTTAGATTTATAAATGAAAATAACTCTTTGATAATAAAAAGCTCTGGAATGTATGTTAGCTTAAGCATGACAAAAATATTTTACTACATTATAAGTTTACAGTCTAAATATACAACTCAAAACATGATTCTCAAACTACAACAGTTGGCGTCCAAATCACAGCCTCGATAGGTATATTTTCATTTATCCAGTGCTTCAAACCTTGGGAGTTCTTGATCATCTACAACGGGACTATGGAATTTCTTCCGTGCTCGTAATGCATAATGCAAAGCTAAAGGTTCCATATTTGAAGACAATGCACTTGGTCTAAAATGAATATGAACTTGACTATCATGGAACGCATCTCATGGCATCATAAAAAATTCTTATCCTTTTATGGAAGAGAATATAAGCATCCAATAGGGTTAAAATCTGTCTCGCAATCATTTTCTTGCTCCTCTTCACCTATTGCTATGCTTATGCTTATGCTTATGCCATGCCTATTATAATGGCCAAACATCATTACATTAAATGGTGTACGCAAGATTGCCTTAGGTGATCTTGCTTCCTCGTCTACTGTGATACCTGTGGCGCAAGGGTGGAAATCATATCTCATACAGCTCATGTTTTTTTGTTCACTAAGGACAAGGGTGCAAATCATCCTTTTACAACGCCATGAATTACAGATGCACGAGTGCAATTACCTTAGAATGTAATTTAATAAACAATATAGTTGGTTGTCTATTGGAAGTATAGGACACCAAATATTCACCTAAGAATAGTATTGGCTATTGTCAATTTTTGGGCGAGGAACGGAGTTCGTGCCTCTTTATTGTATAATTTTGATGTTCTTGAAAAGTAGATTTTTGGGCACCATTCTTTGAATTTTGATATACATAATCATCAAAATGCACTTACCTGCATGAATATTTCAATTCATGCTTGCTATGTTAATTATAATTTCCTGCAAAAGTCTTGAGAGAAATATGTTCCTGATCTGTTTAGATTCTGTTTTAGGAGTGTGTTATTGGTACTATTATTGGGTTATGACAGCTGATCCCCTGACATTGAAAGCAATTACTTGAAGCATGAAAAGTGTGTTTCTTTATATTATAAAATTTAATAATTAGCTGAAAGGTATAATACTTGTGCCTGAGGTTTGGATGGAATTATTATCACCATTGTATATGATTCACCTTTTCTAAACTAAAGGATGGTAAAAATAGCCTTGTCGTTCTCATTATCATAAGGGTTGGCTTTGTTTTTCTTTGAAATAAGAATGACATGGATTTGTAGTACATTTTCTGATTATTCTTTATGTTGACAGTTTCTTATTATAGGCTACTTTATTATGGAAGCATTTTCTCATATATGTGATTGTAAGAAATTATTATTGACATGAAAGAAATTTCTGCTATCTGTGGATATGAACACCCGAATCTTGTTTTGGCAGGTTGAAGTTGCTTTCTCTGGTATTGATGGAAAAGGAGAGAACATTAAATCGGAGAATGGAAATGCACCTATGAAAGTTTTACCTCCTTGGATGATAAGGCAAGGAATGAAACTTTCAGATGAGCAGCGTGGAGAGACCAAGCAAGAGGCAAAGATGGCTGGTAGTTCAATAGCTGTAGAATCATCCGATGACAAAAATACTACAGATGAAAAAGATGATGTGAAGAATGTACAGGTTTGGTTAGATTTACAAACTAGTTAGTTTCTTTTCCTACCAGTTTTTTGTATACTTTATATATAAAGGTTCCATGTACGCCGCAATCAATTCCTGCTCTCCTTTGTAATTTGTAACCTTAATTCTCTATTTCGGTAAATAAAAAAATTATGTGAAGTTCTTATTATGATTATAATGTTTTTGAAATCTTATTTAAGATTTTCTGTATGTTGTAGGATGAATATGTTAAAGCTTATTATGCTGCTTTACTTAAACGGCAACGTGAACAAGAAGCACATGATGACAGCCAACAGCAAATGTCGAATGCCTGGTGAAGATTACCTCAACGGTACCCTATTGAGCGCCAAGTTGGCATGAAGTCGAAGCGTGGTGATGAGTGCGAGGGAGATGATGTTGAATGGAATGACGAACCTCCTGCAGGTACTGTCAACAGACATTTTATTTTAAAACAGTATTTGGGCATATTAGATTTTACCTCCTAGGTCCCTATTTTGACTTATTTTACACATTTCTTGGACCTGGGAGTTGTCAGTGACAAATGCTTTGACACAAGTAACACAATAACGCTAGATACAAGTCTTTAAAATTTAGAATTTTAAGCATCTCTGTAACTGTCTAGCTGGTGTAGATATATCGTGTCAAAACACTTCTTGATGGATTTCATCGTGTTGTATATGGAAATTAAATAAAACAGTCCCACGTTTGCATGAAGTTGGACATGCTGGAAATTTTTTACTCATTTCAGCTAAAAAGAAATTATGAAATCCCTGTATAGTAATGTATGCTCAGAAGAATATTTTATCGTGTTCTTTAGTCATCCACTTGCTTTTTTTTGTTTCTCCTTTGTACTTTGTCGTCTCTTGAAAGATAACATACCAGATGGTCTTGTAGATCCTCTATTTGACTGTTTGAGTGCTTACGTATACTCTTTATTTCAGGTAACACAGCCAAGAATTTCAAAGTTAACGACTTAAATGTTGAAGCAGAAGCAACTTCAGATGAGGAAGAGGAAGAGGATGACATTGACTGGGAGGAAGGTTGAAGGAACCATTCAACTGTTAAAAGAGTTAATCAACGTTAGATGGACTCTGCCTCTATTTATGATAGCGTTTATTTTGCTCTTACTAATTTAAGGCAATAATGATCAGTTGTTACACTAATCCATTTTATTAAAAGCTTAAAAAAGCTTGCACTCTTACCGTTCCCATTCCATAAAGATTAAATTCAGTACCTAGTTTTTATTATACTAGTTTTTGTCCCGTGCAATGCACCGGATTGTGTTCTTTTTAAGTTAATACTAGCGTTTTTAATTGTTCAATTAGGCTCATCGATTTGAACTTTCTACGTAAATAAAACAAAATATTATTCTCTAAGGATCTCAATAAAAAGAATAATTTGATCTGAATCTTTTCGAGTAGTCCTGCACCATCTTCTTCTGGTAGTACTTCTGTACAACCTTTTTTGTGGCTTCAGTAATAGTTGCTCTTACTAATATTTAAGGTAATAATGATCAGTTGTTACACTAATCCATTTTATTAAAAGCTTAAAAAAGCTTGTACTCTTACCGTTCCCATTCCATAAAGATTAAATTCAGTACCTAGTTTTTATTATACTAGTTTTTGCCCCTTGCAACACGAGTTGTGTTCTTTTTAAGTTAATATTAGCGTTTTTAATTGTTCAATTAGGCTTTTAGATTTTAACTTTCTACGTAAATCAAGATTGAGAAAACAAAATATTATTCTTTAAGGATCTCAATAAAAAGAATAATTTGATCTGAATCTTTTCGATAGTGTTTTTGGGTTGGATGAGGAAAATTTTTAATTCATATGATGTATCCATCTTCTTATGGTAGTACTTCTGATACAACTTTTTCCGTGGCTTCAGTAATAGTTGCTAGCCTACCCAAGTAAGGACGGGCAATTTCTCCAGGAGTAATTTCAATTAAAGGATATTAATGAGCAATTTGGTCGTAATTTGCAGCAATATAAAAAAGCTGGCCCAGAGCAGCCTACAAGACTTTCAACAATTTGCATGATATTGAACTCAGATTAATTCATCTTATTCTTTCTCCTCGAGGTTGAACCGGGCAAAAGTTTACAATCATGGGAGAAGGATCGTCGAACATTGTCAAACAATAATTAACATGATGAACAATTTCCAAGTTTTGAAGTAACAAGTCATCGTTGCAGATATGAGCTATGAGCCACTCAAGCTTGTCATTAAATAAAACACAACAGAGAAAAATGAAGAAATAAGCATACCTCAATACCATCATCCCCACAACAAACCAACAAAGGAGTAATGCAAAAGCAAGAATGAGGTATAATTCAGAGTTCAAGATAACCAACTTGCTGGTGAATCTTGTACGTTTGAGAAGCATCATAGTTCTCATCATAGAACACTTTAAAAAAAAACTGTAGAAGTCAATCATAATTCACAAGTACTGTTGTTGAATTCTTGCTTTATTCTCTTCCCACCACAACCTTGCTTGCATTTCTCCTAACCTTTCTCGGCTGCACAACACATTCACTTCAAAGTCAAATACAACTTTCTTGTCTTCTTAAAACTACTCATAAACCTAAGCAACATGTAAGTGTTCGATGCCTTGGCTTGCAAATGAGACTAAAACATGAAAATCTTTGTTGTAAGTTACATGACATTGCTCGTACAGAAAAGTGTTTAATATATGAATAAAGAGAATCACTCACCTGAAACTCTTCTAAGCTCACGAGTGCCACCTGGCAACGTTCCGATTGTAATGTAGACTCCAGGATAGGCTTGCTCAACCCACTCAGTGTCCAAATCACTGGCATTGCTCACTGAAAGCCCCCCATAATGATCAGACTCTCTTGAAGAAATAGATTGTGCAGAAGCATTGATGGATGATGCATCAGTCTTCGCAGCACTAATGCTGGACAATTTTGTTGTCGAATTAAGATCACCAGAGTCGTAGTAATGGCGAGATTGCATTTGGTGGTGTTCAACGGGGTTATGCTCAGCAGATTCAATTTTTGTGTTCTGAAAGAAACACTCTCTAATGTAACACAATATGTACACATATTGTTCATAAAAATGAAATATATCTCCAAACTGTAGCCCTTGGTAACTAAAATTAGCATATTTTTCCCCTTTGTTAAAAAATTACCCCCCATCAAATCCCCATGTTCAATGCATTAGAAGTATGTATAGTGCCACATTATCTGCTCCCTGGTAAAGAACGAGTCAACACGATAGCCAATTCATTTCAGGGTTTAGTTACTAATAACTATAAGCACTATCATTGAATAAAGACATACATATATGATTCAAATCGGTTGAAAGAAGATGTCAATTTTAGAAAACAATAGTCACATTGTCAAAATTCATCACCATTCTTCAGTCGGATAATACCTAGTTAGGTCACGTTTCAAACAAAAGAAACAAAGAGGGAAATTTAGATAGATAGAAATAGACAGGAACTATGCAATAAAAATAGAAAACAAATTATGGCAGAGCCGCAGCAGTGAAGCTCACCTCCTCATCAGATTCCTGCAGAGTTGTTTCTGGCACTGCTAGACGATTTAACCCCTGGACATTGTATAATTCCATCACTTTGTCATAGTTGTCTGCCCACTGCCGTTGAGCTTTCCATTTGTTAAACATCTCTTGACTGGAAAAATCATTAAGCAGAAGTTTGAATCCAATATTTGTAATTATTTGGATAAGCCACTTCAGAACGATGAAGAGCGACAAAGGAAAAAAAGATTCTAACCTGTAAATTTATGTATTACCACACAATTTAGACATTACATTTCAGTAAAAAACAAATCTGGTGAGCTAAAGGCCTAGGGAATAACTGATGGGGACATAGACTATTAATGTTCATCAACTGAAATAACCCAATTCTTTTTAGAGTTGTAAACAAAGAAGTTCCACCAAAATTTCATCCATCCCAAAACATAAAATAATAAATAAATAAACAATTGGTGCTTCTCTGTAGGCAAATTAACCCCAATCATTAGAAGGCAGTCCAATGAACTGCACGTAAGTGTAAAATAGGGACACAAGCCTATTTCATTTTTCACAGAAACACACACAAAGTACTGACAAGACTTAATATTGAACTCAAGAAATTTAACAAATTCATCAATGTGTCTTATAGCTAAATTGCCAAGGTGTCTTTTAACAGCTAAGCCTGCAAGATCGATTGCCAAAGAAATAGAAGCGAACAAATCCTCGAGCCATATTACATGCTTCATAACCATTTTTCCCCAAAAAAATCTTAAAAGGAGTCGATGTGACATTGTCAGAGCACATTGCCCAAATCTTCAATGTGTGTAGAAAATGTTAAACCTGTCAAACTAGCAAGTTTTATAATACAAGTCGATAATGATAAAATGTTACGATAAGCTTTTGCAACATTCCATTATCCATATCTTTTGTCAATTTGAGCTTGATACATCTTTAACATCGGTGGGGGACAGAAAAGTTGGAAAAGTTCATGACTACGACATTTCATCTTTGATTTAGCCTTTGGGAAGAAAATTTCGGAATCAAGCTTATATATTTCGAATAATTTGCATCTTTGGACAAAAAATTTCTAATTAATGATATGAAGTGCTCATCTGGGAAGATATTTTTCTCTGCCATTTTCTGAAGTAGTTCAACCACTTTTGATGCCTCGTTAAGAATGCAAAATCCTTGCATGAGCGTGTTAAAAGTGATCAAATCGGGTGCACAACCTTCCTTTTGCATCTTCAAAAACAAATCATTTGCCTTTTCCATATTTCCATGTTTCAAAAAGCCATAAATCATGATGTTATATGTAAAAACGTCAATTACCAAGCCCTTATGAGACAACTTCCCAAATATCTCACTAGCTAAATCGATTTCTCCTGCTTTACACAATCCATCAAGAACACAATTATAGGTCTCAATGCCAAGATTAAGACCGGATCTTTCCAGAGTGTAAATAAGCTCCATTGCTTCCGCAAAGCAATAATTTTTGAAAAAACCATCCAATAATATGGTATAAGTAGCAGAATCCGGAGTGACTACATGGACTTTCATCTTTGCAAAAAGTTCCTGTGCATCCTTAACCTTACCTTCTTTAAATAGACCAGCCAACAAAGTGTTAAATATAATAACATCAGGTTTGTATTCTTTATATACCATTTCTTTGAAAAGCCTCATGGCCTCTACCAATTTCTGACACTTGCAATACCCGTTAATTAATATAGTGTAGCTTATAACATCTCGCTTATGGCCTTTAGCCTCCATCAAAACAAATAACTCCTTTGCATCATCAATCATATTCTCTAAGCAGAGCCCATTCATCAATATATTGTATGTTACCTGACTTGGCTCTTCACCCATCTGAATCATCAAGTTTAACAACTCACGAGCTTCGTTAGCCTTCCCCCGCTTGTAAAGCACATCTATTAAGATATTAAACCATACAACACTAGGACGAATGCCCTGATCTACCATTTCAATGAAGAAACTCTTGGCCTCGTCCCACCCACCACCCTCACAAAAACCATGAATTAAAGCACTATATGTAATTAAGTCTGGCATAAATCCCCTACCCTTCATCTCCAGAAATAATTGTTTACCCTTCTCCAACAATCCCTCTTTGCAAAGGCCATAAATGAGTGTACTATAAATAACAAAATTAGGTTTAAATCTTAAACCAAACCTTCCATTACCGTTCTCTAATTCTTTTATCAACCGAAGCGCGCTTTCTGTATTTCCACTCTTACATAACCCATTAGTCCAAATACCCCAAGTTCTAACATTTGGTTGTAACCCCATTTGAATCATTTTATTAAAGAACAAAACTGCATCATCAATCTTATCCTCCATACAAAGCCCTTTAATCAGTGCATTAAAGGTAAAAATATCAGGACTATATCCCCTCTTTATAATCTCACCCATGACAGCAAAACCAAGAGCAACCGTTTTCAAGCTACAGTAACAATTAAGCAAGATGTTCAATGTACAAGTATCAGGCAATAAGTCAACTTCAACCGTCCTCTGGTACATAAAAATGACATCTTGATAATTCTTGTTCTTGGCAACAGAGCCCAGCAATTTGTTAAATGACGAGATGGGTGGCAAGGGTTTCATTTTGAGCATTTTATAAAAGCAGGTTAATGCATCATCGGTGTCGATTTTACAGTCTGTTTTGAAATTTCGATGAGGGGTTAGGGTTTCAAATTGGGTTGGGTATTTGGATTTTAGTAGGTGTATAAATATTGATGAAAGCTTACATCTTTGGGAACTTCTGGAAGGCATTTCTGAAGCGCTGTGCAGCACACATACCCGCGAGAAGCAGAAGCTCATGGATCCCTGAATGTGACGACGGAATTACGAAAATTCAATTGAAAATTTGAAATGCGCTGTGCAATATATCTTCAGACGATTTTTATCTCTCACCCATTCACAGGAAGGGAAAATTTCATATTTCGTCTCTAATCTTTCCTATTGGCACAATTCATCCCAACTTCTCAGAAAAAAGGCAGAGCTCGTCCCTATTCAGTCCAACTTGGGAACAAGTAAAATGATATATTTGCCTGGACTTGAAATAATCCAAATAAAGACAACAACAAAATAAAAATGAAAAATAACCAGATGAGCATCGCAAAATAAAGAATAACAAAAATATCTAATTTTCACCATCTTCTTCATTCACCTCACACATCCCCAACCACCAAAATCCAAAAGATACCATTTTTAGTGGTTCCTCCTCGCCCATTATGTCGTGTCAATGCCACCTCCGCCCACGTCCAACAATTAAAAAAGTCATCTTCTTTCCACCCTTAATCCCGTCACGGCCACTGCTACTCCCTCCACCCTGAAAAAAGGTCATATGAGAAGTCAAAGATGAAATCTAACTTTCTTACAATTTTTTTCATTCTTCTCATAATCTTATGTAGCAATTGACGTGTCATCTCGAATGATAACATGATGAGACCATAAGAAGACGGGGGAACATGGGCGGACCCAGTGGCGCGTTTCAGCACGGGCGATCGTTGACCGCAGACCGTTTGCAACAACAAAATATTAAAAGTCTAGTTTGACGTCCATTTTTTGCAAAAAAAAAAAAAGTATTTTGGAAAGGTGATTTGATGAAGAATGTGTAGTTAAAAATAAGAGAAAGTTTTGAATTTGCATCATATTATTTTATTGAAAAAAATGTGATTGAAAAGAATAGAGAAAACTATATTTTGACAAAAAAAAAAAAGAATAAAATAAGGTCTAAAATTTAAATATAACAATTATTTTGTTCAAATTAAAAATATATAATTTTGTTATACAAATTAGCAATATTCACTAAATTATATTGTGGCCAACTTTTGTATAATTCAAAGGAAGAGTATAAATTCGAATTTTTGGAATTGCATCAAAACCTCCAAAATGTAATATATATTATTGTAGTAAGTTTTTACCAAATTCAAGGAGTGCCACCATGGTCAAGACTATGTAAATCGAAGTGGAGTTTCCAGGTTTGAATCACTGCTCTCTATTCCATTAATTTTAGTAAAAATTGTAAAACTAAAAATATTTCAAAATAATTCGATTGGGAGAGATTCGAAATCGGGATCTCCCATATGAATATTGGCGTTGTAACCACTTAAGCTAGAAGGAATGTTTGAAAATAAAACGAATTATCAGTTATATAACCTAAATAATTATTCATTATCAACATAAAAAAAACTCTTCCCGACGGAAGGGCGATCGTCGAGGCTCGTCGGGGGGGTCCTCACGTGACCTCCAACTTTTGAGGTTTTTATTTTTTTATAAAGTCATTTTTTATGTTGATTGAAATCTTAATTTAAATCAAAGTTAACAAATAATTTTAATAACATATTTCATGTAATCCATAAATATTTAACTTTGATCAAAATTTACTAAAAAATTGATTTTAATCTCCACCATACATGGGCAAAATCACAATAACTTTGAATTTTTATCTTTTGTGTTGCTCTCTTTTACTATTTTCTTCATGTATTTTAGCAAAATCTTAATCTTTCTAAGTTTTAAAAGTTTTTATATGATTTCTCTAGAAATTATCACATTTACTACAAATCAAATTTTATGTACATATTCTTCAAGTTTACTACAAATCAAATTTTCAAATAATTAGAACCTAAATTTGCATTTTCTCCTATCAAACTGTGTATATAGACGTATCTGAACTCATTACACCCAATTTGACTTATATTTAACCAATTGTGTTTATTTGATTGATTATTAGTATTGAATATTAGTTATATGTTTTTTCTTTCAATTTCTTGAATTGATTGTTTGTATCAAATACATTTTAATATTTTTAAACGTAAATATTTCAATTACTTGAATTGATTGTTTGTATCAAATACATTTTAATATTTTTAAACGTAAATATGCATTTTCTTGTGATGAACAAAACATTAATAAAATGACATTTCGAAATCAAATAGATAAAAATGATTATCAAAATATTAATGAAGACTTTTTTTTTTTTTTAATGTAAACTTGCATTGTTTCAAGTCGAGTATGATTTATTCAAAAATAAAGAACAAAGTACTCGATTTGTACAGAATTTGATTGTGCCCTATAACCTAAAATGTTTGTGTCCGCCGCTGAAAGGGAAGCATACCAATATATTATGTTAGTCAACTTGAAGAATATATACATGAAACATGTTTCTAAACTAGTTTTCAGCCTATTGCACGCGACTTATTTTAGTAATAAAATTCATTTTTTTTTTCAAAACTTATTTTTAACCCCACATTTTCTCGTAAAATAATTTTACATGTAAATTCAAAACTTTTTCCTAATTTTTTAACCACGTATTCTCCAAAAAATTACTATTCCAAAATATATTATCCCAAAAAATGGGGTTCAAACAGGGCAATCTCATCTCAAGGTCAGGATTCTGATTACTTTGATGCAGTAATGAACGCATGCGGTCTAAATTTATTATTAAACATACTATTCTACTTTATCTTGAAAAGATTGGGGATAAATGGGTGCAATCTACATGAATGTTAAAAGCAAAGTAGACCATTGTTCTTCAGCAACAAATTATTTTAAAAATTGAATTTCCAATGTAACACAGTATGGATCAACAACAACAAACAAAAAGTTTTACAAAAACAAAGATCAATTATTTTATAGGTGGTGTAAAGTAAGTCCCGAAACACAAATTCTGTGTCGAAAAGCAAAATCTAATCGACCTTTAATGAATTTGCAACGTCGATGACAAAACGGTATTTAACATCAGATTTCTCGAGGCGCTTCATTGCAGTGTTGATATAGTACATGGAAATGATCTCGACATCTGCAAATATGTTGTGTTTTGCCGCAAAATCGACCATTTCTTGAGTCTCTTTTAATCCTCCAATCCCACTTCCACTTATTGACTTTCTACCTGTTAATACATTAGGTATGTTAGGCCATTATTTTCAAATCCAAACAATCGAATGAGAAACATCATCTGAATTGCTTACCAAAAAGCAGAGGTATCATTGGACCTCGAGTGGCCTTTCAGCGACACCAACCATGATAAGATGTGAATGAGGCTTCGACAAATTTACCAAGGGTAGAAGGGGGTGAGCAAAAGACACGGTATCAATAATTCCGTCCAACGTCCCAGCTGCAGCCTATTAACACATCACAAAAACTCAATGTTGAACCACCTCATTTAAGAGCTTGAGCTATTAGAGTAGTAACATTTATTCATATAAATTTCTCACCTCCATCGCCTCTTGATCACGGCTAACTAAGAAAGAGTCTGCACCAAGACATTCAGTTGCTTCCTTTTTTATTAATAGATGTACCGATCACTGTCACCTTACCCCCGAAAGCCTTAGCAAATTTTACATCCACATGACCAACGACACCAATATTCAATCCGGGCTTGTTGAGTCCATAACTTCAAGGGGCTGTAAGTTGAATTTTTATATACGTAATCATCAAAATGTACTTACCTGCATGAACATTTCAATTCATGCTTGCTATGTTAATTACGATTTCCTGCAGAAGTCTAAGAGAAATATGTTCCTGATCTGTTTGGATTCTGTAAGTCTGATTACGTCATGTCTGAGGTTTAGCCGTTTAGGAGTGTCATTGGTACTATTATTGGGTTATGACGGCTGGTCCCCTGATATTGAAAGCAATTACTTGAAGCTTGAAAAATGTGTTTCTTTCTATTAAAAAAATTAATAATTAGCATATAATACTTGTGCCGGAGGTTTGGATGGAATTATTATCACCATTAATGTATATGATTCACATTTTCAAAACTACAGGATGGTAAAAATAGCCGTGTCGTTCTCATTATCATAAGGGTTGGCTTTGTTTTTCTTTGAAATAAGATGACATGGATTTGCAGTACATTTTCTGATTATTCTTTATGTTGACAGTTTCTTATTATAGGCTACTAATAGGTTATTATGGAAGCATTTTAAACTATTATTGGCATGAAAGAAATTTCTGCCATCTGTGGATACGAACACCCGAATCTTGTTTTGGCAGGTTGAAGTTGCTTTCTCTGGTATTGATGGAAAAGGAGAGAACATTAAATCGGAGAATGGAAATGCACCTATGACAGTTTTATCTCCTTGGATGATAAGGCAAGGAAT
>CAIGRQ010002187.1:0-19222 GCA_903798375.1 Fraxinus sp. D2006-0159
AAAACACCTCCAAGGAGCGCAAGCACACAAGTATTGAAAAAGATTTAAATTTAAACTAAGAAATGAAAATTACACATTCTCTTGTCGAGAGTTTTTGATTCGGAGGGGGGGGCTTCTTTCTATGACTTCGCTTCCTTTTATAATCCCTTGACGTTGCTAGATGCTGGAACCGTTTGGAACTACCCAGTCACGTTGTAACTTGTCCACTTTCTTCATAATGATTGACTCGTAGGGGAAGAAGTTACTTTGTAACCGTCGCCACTTCCTTTCTCTTTCAACCGTTTATCTCAAGATCGCGTGACATATTGAATCCGTTCAAGAACTGCTTTTCATAACTGTCGGATTAGTTGGCCACGATGCTTCAGATGTGTTCCGTTCTGGGTGACTTCGAAGGTTTGAGCGATAACCAAACCGTTACTCTGGGAGACTGTATGGCTTTCCATTCGTTCAGCCTTTGCGCGTTCTGCTAGCTTGGGCGATGACGTTTCTTTAATCTTGGGCTTCCGTTATTTAGTCCTTTTCTCAAGCTTTCTACTTGGGCTTTTCATCGTGGGCCTTTAAATTGATTCCTATTAGGCCTTCGTCTTGGGTTCATCCATTGGACTTGTTATTTTGGGCCTAAAAACACCTCCAAGGAGCGCAAGCACACAAGTATTGAAAAAGATTTAAATTTAAACTAAGAAATGAAAATTACACATTCTCTTGTCGAAAGTTTTTGATTCGGAGGGGGGGCTTCTTTCTATGACTTCGCTTCCTTTTATAATCCCTTAACGTTGCTAGATGCTGGAACCGTTTGGAACTACCCAGTCACGTTGTAACTTGTCCACTTTCTTCATAATGACTGACTCGTGGGGGAAGAAGTTACTTTGTAACCGTCGCCACTTCCTTTCTCTTTCAACCATTTATCTCAAGATCGTGTGACATATTGAATCCGTTCAAGAACTGCTTTTCATAACTGTCGGATTAGTTGGCGACGATGCTTCAGATGTGTTCCGTTCTGGGTGACTTCGAAGGTTTGAGCGATAACCAAACCGTTACTCTGGGCGACTGTATGGCTTTCCATTCGTTCAGCCTCTGCGCGTTCTGCTAGCTTGGGCGATGGCGTTTCTTTAATCTTGGGCTTCCGTTATTTAGTCCTTTTCTCAAGATTTCTACTTGGGCTTTTCATCGTGGGCCTTTAAATTGATTCCTATTAGGCCTTCGTCTTGGGTTCAACCATTGGACTTGTTATTTTGGGCCTTTGATTTTGGGCTGTATTTTAGAGTGTCAACACTAATATTAGGATTGGGGGATATCAAGGATTCAATTTCTTAATGACGTCGCCTTGATAACATGATTATGTAGAGGGGATTGTTTACGAAACTTTTATATGTGTAGTCTTTTTTTTTTTGGCAACTTCCAATGAATGTTGCCATGTATTTTTTTTTTAATTGTCGATGAACTCATACATGTAGGACGGTTGAAAGTAATAAACAAGTAGCGTCAAACAAAAAGGCACAATGGGCGCAATTCAAAGTTTCAATAACACAACCCTAATTTCTTGCTAACAACAGCTAATGACGTTCCTTGAGCAGAACAAGAACTAGATCTTTCCGGCCCTTTCACTAGAACGGAGGTCCTCAATAATTGTTATTTATTGCATTCTGATCCTCATTCTTTAAAATATGGTATTTCAATCATAAATTTCACTTTAATAGGACTTAAGTATTCACCTTAACAATTTTACCATTATCTTTAGCAAAAAGCATCTCTAAGAGACATTTTATGTAAACAATAATAGAGAGTTTCATTAAATTTAAAACTAATATTTTTTACACTCTAATGATGCGCTCTATTTTGGCTCTTTATTTTACTTTTTTTCCAATAAACATTGATTTTTTCTCCCTAAGCTTTTATTTAATATATTTATTTAGATATCAAGACAAGTCAATTTAATATGGTTTGTATAATTTTTTAGTTGAGTATTAAATGTGTTACTCATTAAGCCCTTGTTTGGTGCGCATTTTTGCCATTGATGTGATGGAGAACATGATGTTGAAAAAAAAGGAAAAAGAAAAGTTATTGATGTGAAGAAAAATATTATTTTATTGAATAATGTATGGTTGAAAATAAGTAGAAGAATGAGAATGAAAAAAAATAATGTGGCCCAAATGTGGCCTAAATGAGTTAATTATAAGACAAGAATAAAGAATATCTCTATTTTGAAAAGTTAAAATAGTAAATCTCTTGAAAATTATTTTTACTTTAATTTTCTAAAACAAAGAACATTTTTTATTTAGAGAGTTCTTTAGAAATGATTTAATACTTTATTTTTACGAAAATAATCTAGCAATGTGTCTAGCTATGTCAACGAGCTAAGCCCGAGCAAAAAAAAAAAAGCCCAGGCTCGACTCGAACTTTTTTAGGCTAGAGTCGAGCCAAGCAAAGCCCGGTCAAAAAAAATGAGACTCGACCAAAAGCTTTCGACCGGAGCCTTTGCAGGCCAAGCCGAACCGAGCCGAGTAGGCTCGGGTTTTTTGTTTTTATGTTTTTTTTAATATAAAGGCGAGCCTTTTTCGTTTGTTTTTTTTTTTAATATAAAGGCTAGCCTTTGTTGCTTTTGCAGGCATCATTTAATACTTTATTTTTACGAAAATAATCTAGCAATGTGCTTAGCTATGTCAACGAGCCAAGTCCGAGCAAAAAATAAAAAAGCTCGAACCGAGCAAAGCTCGACTTAAAAAATGAGGTTTGGTCTGAGCTTTGGATCCGAGCCTTAGCGGGCCGAGTTCTTTATCTTTTTTTTTTTTTTAAATACAAAGCTTTGCTGCCTTTTATATTTAAAAGGCAAAGGCAACCTTTGCTGCCAGCATTAAATTTTATTTATTTTTTAAATATGGGCAGGCTCGCTCGGGCCACGGGGCCTGCCCGGGCTTGAGCCAAAGCCCCAACATCGGGCTTGACCCGAGCCCACCTCGGACTTTTTCCATGTCAAGCTTGAGCAGCTGAGATTTTTTGTTATTCCTAAATGTGGCTCTACCTAATTGGCTTAGTAGGGTTGCCCTAAAAGTTGTATGGTGGTCCATACTACAAAAATCTTCACTAATAAATTAATAATAAAATTCTATACAATTAGGTAGTTAAAACTAAGTTATACAATTATTATCGTTGTATCATACTAAGACTAGTAACTTTTGTTTGTATCCTATTTTTTAAAATTTATTATCAACTATACATTTTTTCAATATAATAATTTTACTTGTAACTCCAAAATTATTTCCACTAGTACTCTTTTGAAAGAAAGAATTTTGACTCACAGTCTAGTACAGTACGCATCTTTCTTATTTGTCTTTTAAAAGATTCTGATAGAGTGTTCTCATTGTAAGGTTCTGCAATGCCAAAGGCTCACCACTATCACAAAACTCATTTTTTCCAAAAAGAGAAAAATAAGATTGAAGATAAAATGTGGGCTAAGTATTACTAAAATGAAAGATAAAATCTCCATTTTTAATATGGGAACCAAAGTGCAACGCAAGTCAAAGGTTGGGAACCTCCCCTATTATTTTCCTAGAAAGGTGAAATGTGGTGACGCGCATCCTCACGTGTATCATTAATGCTTCTCGAAAGGGACCAACCCAAGGGCGCCAACAGGGGCGCCACTTGTTTTTGGGTTGGTCCCAACCCTGAGAAGCACTTCTCCACGTGTATATTGGCATAACCCAAACCACCCACCTTGACCAAGCCTCTTGTTAAATACTGGCCCGATCTTGCAAATTTGTCCTACTTTTCTACATTTTCTGCACTTGATTATAAAGGTTTGATTCTTCTGTCTTTATATTATAGATCTGATGTATTTACTGTTTTCCTAATCCAGATTTGGTTATTTATTATCATTTTTTTTTATTCGAAATAAAGAAAGAGACATGGGTAGCTCTGGATTTTCATGGAAATTGAACGACCACCCAAAATTGCCAAAGGGAAAAATCATAGCGGTTGTGGTTTTGGATGGATGGGGTGAGGCTAAACCCAATCAGTACAACTGCATTCATGTCGCCGAGACTCCTGCCATGGATTCACTGAAAAAGGTAATTCTGCTTATTGGGTTATTGATTTTTTTTTTCTTTCAGAGAATGAAATCGGATTGATTTGTTTATTGTTGTTGTGGATTGATTGATGAAGGGTGCGCCTGACAAATGGAGATTGGTAAAGGCGCACGGTAAAGCCGTGGGGCTGCCCACAGACGACGATATGGGCAACAGTGAGGTTGGTCACAATGCTCTTGGTGCTGGTCGGATTTTCGCACAAGGGTGAGCATAGTATTTATTCTATTCCGATGTTATAGTCGGCTGAAGAAAATAAACATAAAAATTTAGATTGGATGCTGCTATTATTTTTTTTTTTTTTTATACAGATCCTTCACATTGTATGGGTGGGGACATGATAGGTGTTTATTTACATTTGATCATATAATGTGGATGCGTGCTATGTTGCAAATACCTATAGTTAAGTTCTTACTTAGAATTTTTTTTTAATCTGAACAGACGAGCGTTTGAAATGATTGGGCACAAATCATTTTATAAGTGATTTATAAATGGTTCGCTAACAGAGGCTAATATCTGAATTCTTGAATCTGCAGTCATTGCTGAAAACATTTCCTAACCGCAAAATGTTTTACTTTCAATTTAGTGGAGCATTAGCTCTAAGAGATGCAAAGTACTGATTGAAAGTTTAATCTGATTGGTGCTATTTAGATCAAGAGGTTGTAGGAAGACAGCCATAAGGGATCGTTTGCTCTCCGTATAGTCACAGTTCCATTGTCTCCCTTTCCAGTCCCAAAAATTTTTCATTTTCATTTGATTTGTGTTGTTTTAATTTTCACAAATTACACCTACAATTTAAAGGGAACGTGGGAAACTGCTTATTGCTTTAGCGTGTGGCTTAAAACAATGACTGTGGTATGTTTCCATGCAGCGCTAAGCTTGTTGATTTGGCTCTTGCCTCTGGAAAAATCTATGAAGGAGAAGGTTTCAAGTACATAAAGGAATCTTTTGAAACTGGAACATTGCACCTCATTGGACTATTAAGTGATGGAGGTGTCCACTCTAGGCTTGATCAGCTGCAGGTATGTCTATTAATAAGCTTCCTCACATATTTGTTGATACATTTGGATGGGGTTTTTTTTCTTCTTTTTGTTTTTCTTATTTGAAATTGAAACTGTGTTAACCTTTCCTTGTCTCACAATCATCTAAACATAGTGGAGAAACATTAATTTGACATGTCATAATGGGATGCAGTTGTTACTAAAAGGAGCTAGTGAACGTGGTGCAAAAAGAATCCGTGTTCATGTTCTCACTGATGGACGTGATGTTTTGGATGGCACAAGTGTAGGCTTTGTAGAAACTCTTGAAAATGATCTTGCAAAGCTGCGTGAGAAAGGTGTTGATGCCCAGATTGCTTCTGGGGGAGGTCGCATGCAGGTCACAATGGATCGTTATGAGGTAAATGGATTGTATTCATTGTTTTACAATATTCATTCTTATAGACTACAATACCTGGTTCTTAGGAATATTTATCTATCAACTAATAAGCAAGTAGTACAGTGTATACTATGCTAGCTGCAGTATATATTGGGTTACTTTATATGGCAGAATTGTCTACTCGATTATTGATACGCATGGATTTTGGGCTCTTTCGTGCTATTCACTTATTAACTGGAACAGTGGGATCTTATAAGAGATGGTACATTCATAAACTTAACAAAATGCAAAAAATACATACAATTCTGAGGAATATAAGCAGTTTTCTCCGCATTCTAAATTGCAATATCACTGTATAACTTCTCGTATACTTCTATGTAGGAAACACAAGAATCAACCTTATTAAGTTGAAATTCTTCCCTAACAAATATTATTCTCTGACCTTGTAAATGATTATTTTTCTGAATGTTTCCAGAATGATTGGGATGTTGTAAAACGAGGTTGGGATGCCCAAGTGCTTGGAGAAGCACCACACAAGTTTAAGAGTGCTGTTGAGGCTGTCAAGAAGCTGAGAGAAGCACCTAATGCTAACGATCAGTACTTGCCTCCATTTGTTATTGTTGATGACAATGGAAAGGCTGTTGGGCCTATTGTAGATGGTGATGCTGTTGTTACAGTCAACTTTCGGGCTGATCGTATGGTAATGATAGCCAAGGCACTTGAGTATGAGGACTTCGATAAATTTGATCGAGTTCGCTTCCCCAAAATTCGTTATGCAGGAATGCTTCAGTATGATGGTGAATTGAAACTTCCAAGTCACTACCTTGTTTCTCCTCCCGAGATTGATAGGACATCTGGGGAATATTTAGTACATAATGGTATCCGTACTTTCGCTTGCAGGTAAGTTTTTTTGACAATCTAGTTTACTAGTACATCATGCATGCTCATGTATTTCGTATTTTAATGATGCGTAGAAAATCGTGGCTGGATAACAAGTTTCTTAAGTTCATAGCCTGATGACTTCATGGACGTTTCTCAGTTAACTTGCTGTTTCTTTAAAAAATATGTATACTAGAAGGATTTTTTATTCCAATAAGTTTAAATTACAATGCTACCATGTCATTAATGAATTTTGTACTTTTGAAAAACATGCTGAGTTTATCTTTTGCAGCAACTCAAAGCGTGCATTGCCTATCAGCTAGACTAGTTTCAGTTTTGACGTAATATTTACTTCTGTTATTTGTCTTGGTGTTATTCAGTGAAACAGTAAAATTTGGTCATGTCACCTTTTTTTGGAATGGTAACCGCTCAGGATACTTTAACCAAGAAATGGAAGAGTATGTTGAAATTCCCAGTGATAGTGGTATTACCTTCAATGTCCAGCCTAAGATGAAGGCCTTGGAAATAGCTGAGAAGGCTAGGGATGCCATCCTTAGCCACAAATTTGACCAGGTGATCCATCATTTTCTTCATCTACTCTGAATAAGAACAAGTCTGTTATTAGAACCACTGTATTAATGAGGTTTCATTTCCTCTCAAGGTACGTGTTAACCTACCTAACAGTGATATGGTTGGACATACTGGTGACATTGAAGCAACAATTGTTGCTTGCAAAGCTGCTGATGATGCTGTTAAGGTAGTATTTCTCCAAAGTTTTTTCTTTTTAGTAGATTTTATTTTTTCTGTGGACTGAGGTAGGGCAATAAGATAGAGAGGGGAACTGTTGGTTGGGGGTGGGTAAGGAGCTGATGAGGTTTACTGTGGCGTAACTGCTTTACTGACTAGAATGTTAAGAGTATGTCCCTTGAATTACTTTGACCTTTTCTACTTTTTGATAAAATATTCCTTCATGGAAAGAAACTACTATAATATGAAGATGGACAAATTTTTAAGCCACATTCATAAACCAATATGTATCCATTTTTATTCTTAAATTGAAATTGAAATGGCTTTTCATTTTTTTAAATGCATGTTTGATATCAAATTTTATGTTTCTATTCACCCTTTTTATTTTAATACAGTAGGTTTTGCAACACCTGGAATGATGGGTATCGTATTCGTCACTACGATTCTTTCCTGTGCGCACATGCTAAAGAATCCTGATCTTAAAATAGTAACAGGATTTCAAGACAGAAATCAAGACAAGTAAAAGAAGAACTAGATTTGGCTATCAACTGACTCCGAAATTTTGAGTCTGTTGTGCCAGTTTTATCCCCTTCCATTTTCCTGCATTTTCCCAGAACAGACTTGCATTTAATTTAAGTCATAGCAGTGATGCCAACCAGTTTGGTTGCAATGATCTTCTTCTGACTAATGTATATTTCTATAAAGAATTTTTAACTAAACCTTTCATTTTCTGATGTGTCTGGCTAGTGAAATGTGATTTATCCATTCGTACTCATGTAGCTACAAACGCTGTTCCTTTAAGGTGCAAAGCTTCAATCAAATTAGAAATAGTGCCTAGTTTTAGTTGAGCAAGCACATGACTAACCTGTAATGTGATAATTAATTTGCAAAATTTATAAGGTGTGATTTTGGATGTCTGCAATTTAGAGAGACAAGTTATGCCTACACAAATGTTGTATCATTTCATGTTACACTTGCAGTTTGACATTTGAAATAGATCTTTGGTTATGGTTTCTCATGCTATCTTCATGAGCTTTGAATGAATCCTTAAAATTTGGATGCACTGCACTTTCAGTAATACAAGTCGGTCTGATAATTGCACTGATTGTTGCAGATGATCCTTGATGCAATAGACCAAGTGGGTGGAATATATGTTGTTACTGCTGATCATGGAAATGCAGAGGACATGGTGAAAAGGAACAAGAAGGGTGAGCCTCTTCTTGACAAGAACGGCAACATCCAAATACTTACTTCTCACACCCTTGAGCCTGTAAGAACCTCTCTCTTCTTTTTCTTATTATTCATAGCTGCCTGCAGTTTTTCTATGCATTCCTTTGTAACGAGGGTGACCCCATAGATTGCACAGAATGTCTTTGTTTCTGAGGTTGCAAATATATACGCAACGTGTTAGGAATCATTTTTCTTTTTTTCTTCCTTGTGTAGTGAAGTTCTTGATGTTCACAGTTACACAACTTGCTGAAGTATTTCTCTTATATCAGAATGAGAACTGGGATTCATTGCTCAATAAACAGCTCCTAGCATTCCTTGTGTAGATTATTATGTGACCAACATTGTGTGTAACCGCACATAAAATCTCAATTCACAATCCCATGCAAATGAAGTAGCATGGTAATCCTTTAATGTGTACCTATCCCTGTCTCCAAATAGCTGTGTGTACCATAGAATTTGGTACCCTTACCAATTCTTGAACAAAATATTATTTCAACTTTGAAAACTCATTTTATACTATAGGTCGAATAGAAGTAGATTCAAGTCTTTCATTTATATTATTACCAAATACATGTCACACAATTCTCTTCAAATCCATAATAAAAGCTACATAATTTAACTTTTCAAGAATAGGGGAAGTGGGTACATATAGCCTTTTACAACCTTAAAACAAAAGAAGACAATTCTTATTCAAAGCTCCATTTCCCGCTTCTTTTTAGATAGTCAAGGCTTTCTTCCTTCTTTAGCCGCTTCTCATATCCAATGATATCCTCGGCCATAACACAATCACAACCAGTTGCTCTTTTGACACTCAATGGTTTCACAAGTTGCGTTGATATGTAAAATATAGTTTGGAGTGAGTACAATGTATACAGTGAACTGTAATGACATGATCGCTATTTCTTATCTTTCTTTATGATTTGTGGCCCCTACTGTAAACATATAGTTACACACCCTAAGCTTGTATAAATCATGAAGCTGCATAAGCACCCATACGGCCCTTGGTTGACTGGCTTTCTTGCCGAGACGTGTATGCATGTCCTCCTTGCTGGAATAATTGAGACGTGTACGCATGTCCTCCTTGCTGACTCCTAGTAAAAGAAATGACATTCTATTCCAAAAATGTCTCTTACAGCGTACAAAATCTCCTTGCATTATGACTGCCCTATTCCTTCCCTTGGCTCCATGTACACCTGATTCTTCCATTTTGCCCTCCTCTTTTCCACCAGAGTTGCTACTGACCACCAACTCCTGTAGCCTCTTATTTTTATTGTGATGCCAGATTGGGTTCTTGTCCCCTCCACCGATTGTACAATCGTTTCTCTTGCTGCAATTGCATCATTGCACCTGGAAGAAGCTTGAAGGAATTATTGCTAGAAGAAAGTGGACTTGTATTGCAAATTGGGCCTGGTTCTCCTTGGGTTTTTTAATAGTAATTTGCCTTATCGGTTCAACCATCTCCAAAACCAAAACCACAGGGTTTAGCATATGAATTTCAGCTTCTTCACATAGTTCTCTTCCCGTTTGTTTGTCGATGTATCCATATTCTCTTGATTCAGCCCATTAATAGACCTCTTCCATGGTGATGGAGACACATGTTATTGTCACCACTGTTCTTTTACCACTGTCTCCAAGTTTATTACATCCCAATGCTTTCATACTGGAAATTTTTCACCAATGGAGTCCACACATTCATGCGAAATCGAGCCAACAACTAAACCTTCAGTTCTTCCCAAGTTTGAATCGGATGACAACCTTCTATCCACTGGAGCCATGCTCATGCCTCTCCATCAAAGCACATGAAGATGGATTTACCTTTTCCCTCTCGGACAACCGCTGATTCACGCCAAAACATTTATCCGCCCTAGACAGCCACGAATCTGAATTGCCATCATAGAATATTTGTATCTTGAGACGGCCTTGCGAATCTAATCGGAAATCATCTTCTTCGCTGAATATTTGCAGCACATGTTCGAAATTCTCCATAAGTGACCCCGTCTTCTCCAATTCTTTGCTCCAATCTGTTGTCATTTCCCTAGAATCTATGCTTTGATACCAATTGATAGGTATTGCCTTATTGGAATAGATTATGAATTTCTGCATGGAATTACAATTTGAATGAAAGGAAATACAATAATTTGTAGGCATTTGAGAGGCTCTACTTCTCTCCCAAGACAATCCAAATTTTACCTTTATTCCTTGTCTAGGCCTACCATCTCTTGTTTATTCTTTGGCGCCAACTACTTCCTACTGAAATACTAAACTCTCCTCCTGTAACTGCTTCCTATAACCACTGCCTTCTTGTAACTACTAGTAACCACTAGTAGAACCTTCTGGAACCAAGTGACTTGAGTAGTACATTTCCTTCGACGTAATAGCAGATTCTTATCAGCTTCTTACTCTTCATTTTCTAGTTTTCATCCTTGCATGCCAAGTGTCCTAAGCGAATAGTTGAGTTAATAGGCTTACATGTGTCTTCCAGTGCAGCAGAATCATGGATGTAATCGAGTGCATCTTGTGCCAGTACATGTTGCACTAGGTACCCTCGAACCAGTAGTAAACCTCCATTAATGGTTGCTCAAGTAGTGTTTGAGCTTTAGTCTAGTTCTTTGTAATTTTTCTCATGTTAAACGTGTTCTAGGGTCTCTAAAAGCTCTGAAATTATTGACTTAACAAAATAGTTGGAGATTCTTACCGACTAGTGGAGAATCTCAACCTCTTTATTTTCTTCTCTTTTTTTATCTACAACTTTTCATTCTTTTATTTCTTTTCTATATGCATGTTCATGTACTTGTACAGGAATTTTGGGAAGCCCCTACATATGGTTAATATAGAGCCTATTCTAACTATTCTTAGGGGTCAAGATTCTTATTGGTTAGAAGGGGAGCGGTTTCATCTCCCTTAAACTATAGTACTTATGTTAATATTTCAATTAATTACGTCTTTGTAGTAGTTGCATAACTGACAATCCCCATGATTTCCCTCCATGTGTGATTGTAATGACCCTGCCTCTATGTCCAAGACGTTATATCATATGTACTGTCCGCTTTGGGTGGGTATCTACCCACTCACCCCCTCACGGTTTTCTATCGCATCCTGCAGAATTTGAACACAAGACTTAATGGGAGATTTAACCAAAGTGGACAATACGTAAGTTAAGGCTTGAGCATAGAGGTTGGGTCATTACTGTGATTGCTTTCCAACGGTAGCTTTGTCCCCTCCGTTTGATAGAATAGTACAATTGAAATATGAGTATTAAAAAAAGTTGCGAGTACTGTACAAGAAAATTTCAAAAATAATTTAAAAAAGGGTTAAGGTGAGGGTAGGGATACTAGTTGATGGTAAAACCCTATTATAGATCCAAAAAGAGTTAAATAGCATGAGACTCATATAATATAATCATGAAATTACAAGTACTTAGGCTCAACAGTTGTGTTAACATAGGAACCCAACACCAAGGATGGGAAAGAGAAACAATAAGTCCTTACCCCACCAGTAAATACCCACATATAGAAGAGAGAGATAAAAGCCGCAGAATAAGGAGAAGAAATCAAGAAAAGAAGTTAGGGACTTTAAGAGGAGTGTGACTCATTGTTTAGAAGGGTTATGCTACAAGTACATAACCATTTATTACCCAAATAGAATTTTCCTTGTTTAGAATCCATTTTATGATTGTATTCACAATAAAAGGTAAATATTTATACATGAGATCTCTAAATCAAGGCTAAGAATATTTGACAGCCTATTTACAAGTTTGACTAAATCATATAGGTCCTATATCATCCTGATCGTAGGCCAAGATTGCCAACACAGATAACTGTCCAAAATCAAGATAATTCTTGAAAAATGTTTTACAAGATACAAGGTCTCTGTGATTCCATAGGAGGTCCAAAGGGGGGGTTTATGTTTGTGTGTGAATATTCGGTGCATTTGAAATGACAAATTTGTAAATTCAATTACTCTTTGCACTATTAAATCGGCTAAATGTTTACTCAGTTGACTAAGCTGGAAGTTTTATGTGATTTATGATTCTTTTAAGTTCCTTTTTTGCCCAACGTTAGAAGTTACCTTTTTATTTATTTATTTATTTTTTATTTTTTACTAACAAACCTTAAGACTTACTTTTGGGAAAAGTAACTTTTAAGCTTTTAGCCCTATGCTCGAGCAATGGCTGATAATTACATATGACTTCTGCATAGGTTCCTGTTGCAATTGGTGGTCCTGGGCTGGCACCTGGTGTGAGATTCCGCAAAGATGTTCCTGAAGGTGGACTTGCAAATGTCGCTGCAACTGTGATGAACTTACATGGACTTGAGGCACCTGCTGATTACGAGCCAACCCTGATTGAGGTTGTTGACAACTAGGCAGCTAGCCGGTACCACTTTAAATGTAAACTCTAGGAGAAAGTAATGGTGAGAATGCACTATTTATTGTCTTAAATAAGTACTTACTATTTTTAGTTTATTGCTTAAATGCTGATTTTTTTATCTTTCAGCAGCAATGCATGTAAGACATATCGGCGCCACTAAGTTGTGATTGGCAACAAAAAATTTCAAGGTTTAATTAATGTTTCGGTGTATTTTTCCCTTCCCATTATGCCTATTTCCCCGTTAGTCGTGGAATCCTATTTTCCTCTACATGCTTGAGTGAACCAGCTATTGTTGGCTTGAAAATTTGTTTGCTGCGGTTAGCAGGAGTTGTTACTAACATTAGATCTTTTATCTTTTATTCGAGTTTTCTTAATGGGATCATTTTTTTTTTCATGCAATTAACTGGTTTAATGGCGGTCCTGAAGGTTAGCTAGTTGAGCAACTACACAGGGCCTCAACATTGTAGGGGTACCATTTTTTATTTTTATTTAATTATAGGTGTATATATATGTATAGTTATATATTTAAAATATTTTACTAATTTTAAAATTTTAAATTTTTGTTATTATGTTAAGTTAATTGACACGATATCTATGAAAAAAGAGTAAAAAAATTTATATTACGTTAATATTTTAGTTTAACATGTTGTTGAAAAGAAAATTGTTTTTTCAAATATTAAACTATCTTACTTAAAAAAAAAAAAAACTCACATTTCATTAATCAATCACCAAGACAATAAACAACTTAAAATTTAAGTGATGTGAAATAGTGAGAAGCTAACTACGATCCATTTTCACTATTTCCATCTCTTACACCTTTTAAACCACGAAAAATAGTCATATAGAAAAGAGAAGAAACTTTACAATAAGATGCGAATTATTATTATTATTATTTTTACTTGATTTGTTGCATTACAAGGTTTACAAATGGTATTTAATGTTTTTGATTTCTGGAATTGTACAAAGAGTTTAGTGCCTTAAATGGTTCTTTGGTGATGAGATATGAATTTTGATGAAGGTTGGAATGATATTTTGAGTTTTATTTATACTTTTCTTATTCAAAACATGTAAAAAATAATAGATATTTAAATGTCAAATTTTTGCAATAAAATAATATTATTGAAATATATTTTTTTTCTAAATATTTTTTTTAATTTTAATGAAAGGGAGTACCATTTTAAAATGTCGTACAAGACATCTAAATACAGGGCTGGCCTGGTTTAATGTATGTCACATTTTCTCATTGTGAATTTGTCTCGGGTTAAATATTTTTAGGTAAACTCGGATGTTTAACTATTTTTACAAAGAATTATGACTCGGAATAGGTTATTTATTTTCAATTTTAAAATTCAATTTACTTGATTAGTTATAGGTTAAGTTTTTAGTGCCCACTTAATCCTCCAGATATTTAAAAATAAGTCTTGCAATATACTTATATTCAAGGTTTATTGGGTGGGCTGGTAATATGCAAGTCTTGCCGGACAAATATACAGAAAGTTTGTAATTAACTTTGAATTAAGCTATTCAACCACTTTGACTCACCCTTTTATTTACCTGACCCCACCACTCCCCTCACATGGGGCTCAGGTCCCACATCCAATAAATGTGCGGGGCTTGACCCCCATGTGAGGAAGGGGGTGGACCCAAGTAAATAAAAGTGTAATGCCAAGGGTACATGTAGTATCTCCCATTAACTTTTTACTGGGAAGAGAGGTCTTTTAGTTTAACGAACAAACTGAAAGAGAATGCCTGGAGTTCAATCTTTTATGCACCTGTTCCAATTTTTAAAAGTGAGATTTTGAATTCCTAACTTATTTAAATATGTGAATTTGAGTCCCCACATAACAAAAAATGTCAATTAAAAAGTGAGGTTTTGAATCCCGAACCTATTTAAATATGTGAATTTGAGTCCTCACATAACAAAAAATGTCAATTAAAAAGTGAGGTTTTGAATTCTTAATCTATTTAAATATATGAATTTGGGTCTCCACATAACAAAAATAGTCAGTTTAGTTGTTAAATTTGCACGCAGCTTTCAATTGAATTCGAGAAAATGTCAATTGATTTAATAATTTTTCTAGCCATGTAAAAGTTGCTCGTGATTTAAACTTTATAAGTTGGTTCTTTTGGTCACTTGAGGATCCAAATTAACCAATATAAATATGTCGAGGATACAAAACCTCATTTTTTTAAGGTTAGAGCCCAATAAACACACCAGATGAAAGGTTGGACAATATAACCCTAATATATCCAACAATAAACTGTCAAATGTTTATATCTAACTACAGGAGATACAAGACGACTAACTTTAGACCTTTTGTCACATTATTTTTTTCTAGAAGTTCTAAATGATTGAATTACTAGACCTTTTGCATAGTTAAAATTAAATCCAATGCATTGAGGATAGAAGTAAAAACAAATCACAAACATATATTTGTTTTTTTTTTTTTTAATTAAAATTAAGGCTCGAAATTAGGTTAAAATCATTTTACATCATGTGAGAGGGAAAATACAAGAATGAAATTAAAGTACATCACTCAATTTTGCCTTCTTCTTTTCAAAACCTTGAGACCCTTCTTGATTGATTTCTTAATTTTTTTCTCCTTTTAGGCTATCTTTTCTTGCAATTGATATGACTTCCGAATCCAAGAAGCCCCTTTGGCTCGTATAATATGTGCATAATGAATCTCCAAACCTTCTTTAATGGTGGAGCAAGTCCCTAATGAATTTTTCAAGGCCTCTTTGGCCTTCTTTCGAACCTCAACCCGCTGCACCTTCTAAAACTCCTTATAGACTTCATCAATCACTTTCTTTGAGAGCTTGTACTTTGGGACCTTGTGATTGTCTTTGTTCTGCTTGGGCACTCTAGGTTGGTCCTCGGTGCCTCACATCAACTTCCTTTTCATATGCTTCTCCTCTTGAGTCACTAAAGTTTCTGGGCCTTATTCTCCAAAGGGATGGCAGAGCCTGCCTTGCTATGGCGCTCAAGTTCCTTCTTCTACTTATAAGTTGTAGTCACAACTCCTTAGGGTACCTATCTTGATGGTCACCCTTGGGGAACTTTCTTTTGGAAAAATATTATGCAAAGATGACTACATCAAAAGCCTCGAGATTAAAGGAAATTGAAATCTGAGGGGACGTTACTTATGTTGGTTGACCATTAAACCTAATATCATGAAAGGAGCTTTCATGTCTATAACCTCACTAAACTTCCTCTTTGAAACTAGAAGCTTGTAGATTGATTTAACAACTTGAGAATTTAGAGCGCACTACTTGTGTTGACCTCGCTTTTTGTATCAATGACGTGGACAATAGATCTCAGTCCCACTCACGTCCACATAGAGTTGGAGAGACCATTAGTCACTCGTGGCCCTCTTTGATGGTGATAGAGGCGGTCACGAGCATTCCAATGGTCAAATCAATCGACGATAACAGAATATAAGGTATAGGATATCTAGGGATATGGTAATATGTAAAATATGAGAAAATATACTGATAATACGTAAAATATGAGAATAAAAGGTATAGGATATCTAGGGATGTGGTAATATGTAAAATATGAGAATGTATACTGATAATATGAGAGAGAGAGAGAGAGAGATTTGTGTGTAAAGTTGCATTACCTTCAAATGGCAAAATGTGTGGGCCTATATAGTAGTTGAGGTGAGATATTGGCCGTTGGATGAGGAGACACTTGGACTCATATGGTGGTCACTGTGTCTCATGTCTCATCCTAGGTATCCGTCCACCAATTATAGGTTGATGGGCATTTAATGTAACAATTAATGTATTTTGAAAAGTGGGTTTAAGACTTGACCTTTAGGCATCTAGTGCAAAGACATCACTTCAATTAATCATAAGAAGATTTGTTCAGAGGAGGGCGAGGTTGTCCCTCAGGACGCATCGGATCAAGTGGTCAATTACCACAGCATGGTCCCACCTCGGTCCGGGATGGTGATGTGGAATGTGGGTCTTGATTTGACTTGCTACTCGGCTGCTGCGTGGAGGTGATTTGGAGCCTTAGTGGAAGAGGCATAACAACTTGTATAGGTGATATACAAAATAAACGAAGACACCTAAGTTAAATTGTCAAAGCATGTCAGATCCCCTTGACTAATTCGGCATCAGATTGAAAAGTTGTAAATTCTCGACATAGTCAGGGCTGCCACATTATTTTCGGGGACTTGTTGCCATTTTTCCTAAACTAAAACGAACTCCACTTTTTACCTTTTCATGGAAGTCGGGTACCCTTATACCAAAGAGGCATAAGACATCCAAGGGCAAACATAGTACCACCATTTCTCTGTGTTTTATCCCTTCACCTTTGATGGTAGCTTGCGAGCGGGTACATAATATAAAATACGTGAAAGGACATCATCTCATCAAGGCTGAATATAGCCGTAACATAAATGCCGTGACCATTTGGCTCCAACTGTTAGGACAATCCAAGTAAATGCCAAGCTGGAGGTCCTATTTACCCTCCTAAAAAGAGATGTAACAAAAGCCTCATCCCAACATCATAACAACTCCAAAAATGGCAATGCAACCTTCCCATGGACATCATATTCTCTCACCTGCCTCAAGTCTTTTTGTTCGCTATCATCCATAACCCAAAAGAATTAGCGAATTTTGAGAAATTCTTCATTAATATTTGTCGAGGCCACATACGACTCACTATATTTCACTACGTATAATCCCACCAACAACAAAGTTGGTTGCTCTCTACCTCTGCCGCATCATTTGAAGAAACTGAAAATGAATATGGTAACCTTACATCCAAAGTAGCGATTTCCTTCCTCGCTCAAGAGCGTCTGTAGCCGCATTGAGCTAGTCCTTCAAGCTTTCCATGTCGATGCCAGAAGGACGAACAACTACTTACAAGGGCAGCAATTGGCCTATCCTAACATCATCATGAAATTTAGCCTCATCACCTCTCTGACGGCTACCTCTAATTCAGTCTTGATGTCCATGCTCGAATAGGCAGGACATCGGTCAGACTACAGATGACCCAGTGGACCTTGCCTTTTCTCTGCTACCTCGACACTCTTGAATTCCTCACCACATGCCTCTGATGCAAGAAGTCAATGTTATTGCGGTTGAAGTATTTTTTTTTTAGAATAAAAAGGAAAATCAGTAACAGAAGTTTGAAATTAAGAGTGAAGGGCAAGAAAGTTACTAAAACTTTAAAATCTCTCGCCTAATATGTGAAGTTCTTCGCTAGAAAAGTTTGGATCACTGCAATTCTCTTGAGTTCTCTAGATAGCAAAACTAGAAATGTATAAAAGAGGTTCCATTGGAAATTTACAGTCCCAATCCCAGAAAACACCAAGAGCAACAAATATTAAATGAACACAAGTATTTTTCGCCCATAGGCCTAGATGTTCACCAAAAGGCTACTCACCCGTTAAGCATTCACCTTAGTGAATAACGCTCCAATCCACTAGAATAGAACGAAGTTCAACCAATACAAGAATTAGAGACCCAAGAATCGCTTAAGATAGCCCTCAGCCTAAAACTCTCCTTCTCTCTTTTACAGATTACACCAATTAACCAACCGTACTTCTACTCACCAAGAATCAGAAGAAATATATCTCAGAACACTGTAATCAACCTTAGATATCACCAATATCATTTAACCTAAACGATTACAAAATGAAAACCAAGAGTTTTCATTAGAGAGAGAAAATACAGAAAGTCTCGAAAGAGAGAAAACCCTAGATCAGAGAGAATGAATCGTCTCTCGAAATAGAAGAGTCTGGAGAGTTATAGAACTCGAACGCATCCAACGGTTGTGCCAGCACCACGTTTTATCATCTCAATCAACTTCTCAAACCAGTAAAAGCGTGTTTAGGTAAAATGCGTGTTTAGGTAACAATTGGGCTGGATCATCATGGGCTGAATAGAGGATGTTAAGCATACTTTCAACAATCTCTACCTTGCTTGACATCATCGGGCCTCTAGTGGATTAGAGATTAGCACTTTGGTTTCATTTGCTCGGGTACCTGCAAAAAATTTAGTTAGTAATAATATTTAGGGGATTTAAGCAATCCCTAAATTTATGTAAAGGAAGTATTTTTGTACCCATATCTCCTGGATTACACTTAGTAGAAACCTTATCAATTTTATAATTCCTTTTTCTATAATATCCCTTATAAAATGAAATTTAAAATCTATATGTTTTGTCCTATCATGAAAAACTGGATTTCTACTTAGATGTATAGTAGATTGGCTATCTAAATAGACATTATCATTGTTATCAGAAATACATATTTCAACTAATAAGTTTTTCAACCAAATACCTTCCTTTACAGCATTAGTGGCTGCAATATACTCGACCTCTGTAGAAGACAGCAAATATTTTTTGCAGTTGTGATTTTCAGCTTATACAGGTATTATTAACAGTAAAGACATAAGCAGAAGTAGATTTTCTATTGTCACTATTACTAGCAAAATCAGAATCAACAAAACCTTTAAGTTGAATTCCAGTTTTACTATTACAGAACATCAATCCTAAATTTGCAGTACTTTTCAAGTATCTCAG
>CAIGRQ010002203.1:0-12304 GCA_903798375.1 Fraxinus sp. D2006-0159
TCGAGTATTTTCCAACGACTTTTTCACACGCCGAACACACGTTCGATTACGTTCCTACACGACGAGTGCCGAAAATTAAACTTTTCCCATGCATTTTGAAAGTTCCGCCTTAAAGTGGTACAATATATTCGAAATCTTATATGGCGCCATGAACCGAGGTCCATGCGCAAACCCCGAGTCAACTAGATAATATTTTTCAGGTGTCGATTTCAAGAAGTTTATCTCGGGGTCGTGTATAACCCTAGACAATATTCTTGCATTATAACTATTTCCTGCCGTGCCAGCACTCATGAATGTGAACACAAATTGAAATCGTAGGCTGCTAGCACATTCTATGTCGGAATTCCTTTGCGACCGATGAAACTCACTCACTTGTGTCGCGGTAGAATGGCTCTAACATGTGTACCGTCAATAGCTCCTATACAATCCCAAAAGATGTAATGTTTGTTAGGATTCGAAATGTGGTGCTCAGCACCATGATTGTATTGGGGATCCGGTTTAATTAATTGCCTCGAGAACTGAACGACCGCTTCGAGCACAAGTTTGAAGTAATGTCCAGTCGTTTGCAATGAATGGTTGAATAGCGTCTGCACTTGTCTATATCCTTTTCCATGCACTAAAATGCATAGAAACATACCTACTTATTCGTACACATCTACATGTTGCTGGCTGCGCAATCCATACTGATCTCGGAGAACATATGCGAATGCTCGCAGCATCGCTGGGTACATGCAAAACTCCACGTAGCACTGTTGAGGGCTACAATTCATAGCAGCTAGCATAAACATATACCTGTTTCGCGTGAATGCATAGTGCGAAATACAATGTCATTGCGAAAGATAATAGTTACGTACATTCATCTCGTTGATATAACAATATTGAAACCACTCACTAATATCCAACATTAGCTCTTCTGGAAATTCCTTGTCACCAATTTCATCATCGCCATCGGACATTTGATGCAAATCACAGTTCAGATCGAAATGCGCCATACACTCACTGTGTGTTTGGATATAGAAGACGATAATGGGAGGAAAGGCAGTGAGAACAAGTTGCTTTGTCTTGCCCTTTATATACAAATGGAAAGGAAAGTGTACACAAATAATGCACGTAAAACAAAACCTGCATCTTGGAACATCTGAGTAGGTCATTTTTTCAACTACTAGAGAACCATGTTGCACTTCAATTATACAATAAATCCAGTCTTTTGTTGTTTGAAAGCCTGCAGCAAATCTATTGAGATCAACTTATGATAAATTTTTCAACGCCCTTTGACGAAAAGTCAACATATAAATTAATACATTCAATAATGCCATGCACATAATCAGAAGAATAGATTGTGGACATGGACATTTAAAGTCACCATCAGCAATAAAGTAGTTAATATGAAAATGTTTTAATCCAAAATTTACCAAACAAAAACATAAAAACGAGATACGAAACCAATAACGATAAATTGTGACATGACTCTAATCTAGAACCTTCTGGACCGTTGCCATCATTGAGAATTTCCTCTTCTACACTCTTGCTAGCTCCACTCAACCCATCCGAACTTCGTGTTCGCATCGTCTTGCATGTCCAAGATCTCCATGTTCCGTTTATCCTTGAGGAATAAACAAGTCCAGTAGTACAAATAGATATTTGTTTGCAGTCGACACGTTGCTAATAACTGTTGCATGCATGTTTTCGGGTCGAAGACACCCGGTCCAAAAAATTGGTCAATTTTTGCAGCCACCTTCTCACTGGCTGTGGTCGCACGATCCACATACGACACCTCCCTTGTCGAAACCTTTTTCTTCTTCTCTTTCGCTCGATCTCTAGCTGCTTCCATTTATCACCACTGTGCAGGCCTGATATATCCGTAGTTGCTGCAGCTGGTGAAGGTTCAACGCCCTCGTCACTAGAGCCACTACTCTCCACATCCATCGGGATCTCATCACGATGATCTTAAACACCACTGTCATCGAACATTACGAAGCCTGTGCGACATAGCTTACCCGGAGTCACTGCGTACTTATCGTTGTCAAAAACATCCCCGAACAATGTCTTGTACCGATACATCTCCCGACAATCTTGGTCCTTGAATTCTTTATAGTTTTTGTTCTCCTATTGAAGTATCAGAAGAAAGGGCTTACAGAATTATGCACGTACACCTAGGCAGACAAAAAATCATTGTGGTCTAGTAATAGAAAAATTGTTAATTAATCACAGTTCTTGTGGCCAATAGATTAATGCTTATATTTCATCTGTAATGCCAAAAACTTCAATTTTTTTTCTATGATCAAAAGAATTTTAGAAGCTTTATAGTGTACCTTTCCCACACCCAACCTCCCTCCACGAAAATAATAAATAAATAAAAGTCAATTCAAGTCAATTAAACATTAAAAAATGATATAAGACTGTTTAAGCTCCCCCATGGCCAAATCTTATCCACTCTTCATTTCTTGAACAAACAAGCCTAGAATACACTTCTTTTAATTCTCAGAAAAGATTCATAACGGTTTATGCATAAAAACACACTCACACACAAGGTGTTCAATTCAAATTAAGAGAACAAAACCCCATATCGTGAAATTAAGAAAATAATATTAAAAACACACAATTACGTCTCCAATATCACAAAAACGCTAGCAATTTCGATTCAAAATAAAAAAAGAAAAAGAAGAACCATTGGTAATGGAAGAAAACAAAATACTCGGAAAATACCCTGAAAAGCTTTGTAAAGTTGTACGGCATCATCATGAAGCGATGTTAACACTGGCGGAATACTCAACGTTGCCATCTCTCTTACACCCACTCCAAACAAAATTGAACGAAAACAAGTGATTCAACTATAAATTGAACATGTGGAAGAAACAACAGATTGCATACTTTGAATTGAGCAATAGTAGGACCACACAATGACATTTCTCGAAATTACGAATTTCATAAATAAGTTATTTACAATAGGCAGACACAACACCTAGAACGCATGGATCTATTATTCATGTAATTGATCCATCGACAGCCACGTTCACCAACATAAAATAAAGCCAATCCAATAATGTCGTGAAACCAAAAATTGTGCACTTACTACAAAAACGTTTACATCAATCACAGAAACGTAAGCAATGACTTGAGGTTAATGACACAATGGTACCTTAATGTTTCGAGCCCACCACTCATTGGAGGCACCAATCATGCTAGTTGATGGGTCGTATGAGATGCCACTCAAGTTGAGCAATTCTTCAAATCGCTTGTGTTTTATGCGGAGGGCATCCCATCGATTTTTCAGCTGCTGTTTGTTCCAATCGTGGTCGAAAGTGGTGTTGAACAGGTTAATTAATGTCTCTCAATCGTGTTTGGTAAAGCACTTGCCGTTTCGGTGTCCATCAGCTATAACGGACTCGCAGGCAGCCACGAAGATGTTGGTGTCATGTACATTCTTACGTGGCACCCGATGGTTGGGAACTAAAGGGCTGATCGAGGTGGACGAGGGACCGTGTTGGTAATTATGTGTTAGTTGAAGGAGAACACGAAATTATCTTAAAGCGGGACATGATAGGCAACTATTTCAATGTACGAGAAAATGGTAGAAAAACGTTGTTCACTTACAGGAGAAGATGCGAACAAATCCATCAAATGAATTCACTGTTGAACTCTAATTTGAAGAATAAGGTGAAGCAGCGAAACAGACCGATTTATTGGCCAATTGGCTGGTGCTGAATATGGAGAAGAAGGGTGGACCGAGTTCAGAAACTGTAGGTGTTGCTGTAATTGGTCCAATTTGAAAAATGGGGGAAATTGTTGTACATGCGCAAATTCTTACAAAATGGGAAGCAGAACTGGGTGACTTCACAGAGGAGGCATCGAAGAAGGTGACGTAGAAGAAGGGTACGCGTAGGAGCAGGCTACTGGTTGAGTGCAAAGTTAGACTTTTCCGTTGCTGAAAATTCTCATCCTCATCGGCAGCTCACAGACGCACCATAATTTTGCCCAAATACGGTCGAATGCTGTCTCCTATGCAACCGATTGTTGAAGGTCCCCAATCTCGGAGTCCTATTACGAGAAGCGGTGGAAGAGGAAGTGAGATTCACTGTTAAAGCATGCGGTGGTTGGGGAACGAACCAGTAGGTGGGGTTTGTTTATTATTTTATGTCACAGACAAATTGAGGATAGGAAAGGAAAAAGCTGAAAAAATTTGGCAATTAATTTCTTCTCTGTTTTGGACCGTTGCAGCCCCAACGGTCCAATTTCAAATTAAAAGCTGAGAAAATAGAGGACCAGACAAGCGCTATACATCCTTGCTAACAAAGTTATCTAACTCACACAAGCATACAAAACAAAACAAAAATAGAATTTTTTTTTTTTTTAAAAATGTGCACACAAAATAAAAAATATATACTAAGCAATTAAATAATTCTATTTAATTCTAGGCAATTAGATAATTTGTAATAACGAGAAGATAACATTTTCTTCTTATTTTTATTTTATTTTACGTATTTATTTTATGTTTTATTAATTTATTTTTAATAAAACATAAGGATCTAGTGATTGGACAATTTGCATTTAAAAATTGGCACAGATGGACCGAGTTTGCTAATTTCTCAATGGTTGGGCCAAAAACTTGAGGGAAAATTGATTGGAGACAGAATTTGGACTTTCGCTAAACATTGAGAAGAATTTTGTAATTTACCTTAACAGTGTACTTGAAAATAATCAAATATACGAACTACGATGTACCAAACTCCACATATCCACGCCCAGCAGGCCCCCGATACGCCCATTCTTTCTCAGTATATCAGAATCTCCACCATTTTCCTCGTCATCTCCTTCATCCCACAAAACCCGTTGATAATCATCCACCTATATAAGTATCCACATACAGAGATTCATTATAGTGGTTTGTAAATATGGGTTCTATGAGGTTAGATCTGAGCAAAAAAAATCACCTAGAAAAGATCGATCACTTCGATAGGCTGCCTGATTCTCTTCTACTCTTGATCTTCAACAATATTGGTGATATCAAGGCGTTGGGTCGATGCTGCGTCGTTTCTAGGCGCTTCCACTCCCTTGTTCCCTTGGTCGACAGCGTCGTCGTTCGCTTTGATTGCGTAATTTCCGATGATTGTTCTTCTTCCGCTTCCGCTTCCGCTGCCGCTGCCGCTTCAGGCAGGTCCCGCCATCCCGTGTCCTCGTTTTTCCAGGTCTTGTTTTCGGGCCTGTTCAAACCATTCCAGCCCCTCACCCAGCTTGTTACTACATCCCGTCCACGTTCTTCCAATGCTGGAGGTTTGGACCATGGTTTTGATCTGAATAGCGTGCTGAACCACCATTCCCCTACTCAAGTCTTGAAATTTTTTAAGGAAATCAGGTGCCTCAAAATAGAATTATCTGGTGGGGAGCTTGGGATTGACAACGGTGTTTTGATTAAGTGGAAGGCAGAGTTTGGGTCAACGCTAGATAATTGTGTCATTCTTGGAGCTTCTTCTGTCATTCCGGTCGCAAACAGTGCGCGTTCCAGTGCTTGCAATGTTAATAGTGATAATGCAGCTGAGAACGATGATGGGAGCATACCCGAATCGTTTTACACGAATGGGGGATTGAAATTACGTATTGTGTGGACAATAAGCTCTTTGATTTCAGCCTCAGCAAGACATTACCTGCTGCAGCCAATAATAGCAGAGCACGAGAAGTTGGACAATTTGGTTTTGACTGATGCCGATGGGCAGGGGGTGTTGTCGATGAATAAGGAGCAATTGGAGGAGCTGAGGGTGAAGCCTTTGTCAGCCTCCTCCGCTTCTAAGAGGACTTTGGTTCCATCTCTTAAACGGCTGTGGTACGCCTCTCTTCTGGAATTACCCAATGGGATGGTCTTGAAAGGGGCGACATTGATTGCAATCAGGCCCAGTGAACAGCCAAAGGAGGTGATGGGTTCAGAAGGAAAATGGGTTGCCTCAAAACTCGAGGAGCCGTTCCGGACCGCAGCGAGGATGTTGATGAAAAGGAGGACTTATTGTCTGGAAATGAACTCATTCTAAGATGGGCTTCGCTCAAGGGTTGGATCATGAATGTTTTAGGTAATTCTTGCATGACTTTGCGCAAAAAGTTCCGTATACTTGTTGCCTATAATGTGTATTCACAAATATGCTTTGATGGTTACTCTTTTCAATTACTAATTTTTATGAAGAGAGAGGAGTTTATGTGCCTGTGTCCCTGAAATGATGTGTCTAATTTAGCCTGATCAATCCAGTTCTTTTAGGTTCCTGGGCACAATCTTGACTTAGGTTTGTGTTATGGTTGGAGCTCAATTTCTGTTAAACTCAACCAACAACAAGCAGCTATAAACAGTAGAGATCAAATATGGAGTTACTTCAGCTGAATGAGCTGAATTTATAACCAAATAAAATAGAAAATAGGATTGGGGGTGGTAAAATGTTAAGAAGTAAGAAGAATTAGAGAGTGAAAGCTGAATTGATGAATCAATTCAGAGAAGAGGAGGAGAAAGCTGAGGAAGAACAGAAACAGCAGAGAGAACCATAGCAAGAACGAGAAGAAGAAGACTGGAGAGGAAGCCACAATTCAATTCATCAAATTCATCCCCCATTCAAAGTTTACAAGACAATCATATATACAACACCCTAAAAGTAAAAGGCTTTGGACTAGCCCACTAATAATACAAGCCCAAAAAAAAAAAAATGGTCCAATTACAAAAGGTATCATAGGAGTTAGCCATGACACTCCTTCCCCTTAAATTACTTTTGCCCTCAAGGTTCAAAGTCGAGATGTCTTCCTTGTATGCTGTTAGCAGCTGTCTCATTCTCTTAGCCACATTTGGATTAAGCAAGTAGTGCAAAGTGGCATACGCTTGGTTGACATTACCTGAACCACTCTTTTCATCCTTAAGCCAAATTGTTGGGCTGGTTGGAATTGGACTACCAAACTTTGCACCCAAAATATTGGTAACAAGAAAACCATCATTTCCGTTAGACCATTTATCATGCTGCAAAGGACTCTCAACATGATAACTGCTATTTCCGGCCAGGAAGGTATTGCCTGAATTATAATATTGATCTACACTTGGACAAGAATTTGCTATTACAGCTCCAAAAAAAGTATTACATGCAGTGTTCTCTTTACGTAGATTTGACCAAAAACTTACTCCAGAGGATAGAGCTTGAGGGGTTAACCTTAGGATAACATATGTAAAAATGTTCATAGGGTCATCAGGAAAGGTGTCGTGGACACCAACAGGTCCTAGAAAATTGTAAGCAAGTAGCACTTTGAGTTCCAAGCATAGGATTCTAATATTTGGACAAGTAACTGTACATCAATTGCAGCGTCTAGAGGGAATATTCTAGAGAAAGTGACGAATCCTTCGCCGAGGCCAATGACAAAAAGATGAGTGGTCAATGGTAAGTCAGCAGGGATGGAAGAAGAGAATCTTGTCCAACTTCTGCCCTTCATTTTAGCCCCTTCTCAAATCAAACACACACAGTTTCACTGCTTCACCGGCATTGCGCCCAGATGATAATACCATCTTTAATCCCACTTTTCGTGCACCCGCACTGGTATAGGCTCTGGCTACTCCAGAATTAGCTTCATTTGTCATCCTTAACTCCATTTCGGCCTTGGAGGTTGAAATCTCCTCTACAGTTACTTTGTCAGCAACCTCAATTTCTGAATCATTTAATTCAACAGCAACCTTCTCCTTGAAATCTATAACATCGGCTGTTGATACTTTTGTATTGCTTTCCACCATTTGAAATTCCATTGGCTCAACCTTTGGTACTTCCTCATTTTCAAGCATCGAAGCACTTGCTTGCTCATACCATGATGAAACTGAAGAGATTCCAAATTGCATTTTCTCTTGGACGCTGCTTAGAGCATCCTTATCTGTTTCATAATTGCCATTTCCAATGTTTCTGAAGCTATATTTTCCATCAAGTGTATATTCACCAACTGAGTTGAGTGCAATTTCTTCAACTTTATCCTCATCTTCATCAGCAATTAGCGCGCTCCTTCCGGATCCTTTGATTTGATCAGACCATATTTCCGTAGAAATCAGTGGAATGGGCACGCTATCAACATTCTCACAGTATAGGATTTCAAAATTACTATACTTGTCAGTTCTGATTGTACTATAATTCTCATGTCCAACATGTCTTGAGCAAAATCTAAATACAGAGTCATCATCCCTAAACTTCTCAGCATCGCGTTTGAGTCCATTCATTGACGGATAGAAATGCTCATCATTTACAACATCACATGCTTTCACATTATCATTTAACATTATCATTTGAACTAACTAAATCACTTCTAGAGATTATGTCTTGTTTGGAATTCTCTAAGGTAACAGAATTTTTAATTACCTTGCTAACATCAGCTGCAGTTTCAGCGAATGGAAAAGGTGAATGGCTTCAAAACCTTTCCCCTGCACATTGGAAAGATCGTCGGATATTCCAGCAACACAATCAGGGATATGTGCTGATTGAGCATCCATCATTTTAGTCAATATTGAAATCATTCGTTCATGAATCCTATTAAATTCTTCTCTTATGCTATCCACTCGTGAGACACCCAAGGATTGTACCTGCTCTTGATACCATTTGTTATGGTTGGAGCTCAATTTTTGAAAAACTCAACCAACAACAAGCAGTTATAAATAGCAGAGATCAAATATGGAGTTCCTTAAGTTGAATGAGCTGAATTTATAACCAAATAAAATGGAAAATAGAATCGAGGAGGGTAAAATGTTAAAAAAGTAAGAAGAATTAGAGAGAGAGCTCAATTGATGAACCAGCTCAGAGAAGATGAGGAAAAAGAAGAGGAAGAACATAAACAGCAGAGAGAACCATAGCAAGAACGAGAAGAAGAGAGAAGAAGATTGGAGAGGATGACACAATTCAATTCATCAAATTCATCTCCCATCCAAAGTTTACAATACAATCCTATATACAACACCCTAAAAGTAAAGGGCTTTGGGCTAACCCACTAATAATACAAGCTCAAAAGAAAATGGTCCAATTACGAAATGTACCACAGGAGTTAGCCATGACAGTTTGCCTCTGTTGTCAAAAAATTTGATTCTTCTGCTTATTATGATATAAATTTGATGATCGGATCTTCCTTGTTAATTAGCTTTTGCAAATAGACTATATGAGTATTCATTATTAAAAATTTTGTTACGAAGCTAACACCCTTCATTTGGTTGTACAATCGTTTTCTTGTTTATATTGTAAATAATTATAATTACGGTAAACTCATCACCTTGTGTGGTGGGACTTGATGAAAAATGGTATTTCATCTTTTCTCTCAACGCTAAAAGGGGAATTCACATTTTTTATTAATGATGTAATTTTTGTTTATTTAGGCAAATATATGGCAAGATATGGTACTTCATGGTAACAAATTGCTGCGACTCAGAACTTTCAAGTCTTGACAATAGTTGTTTTGTTTAAAACTAGATTTCTCGACAACTTTTGAATATGCTTTCTTTTGTTCAAATAAACCTCAAACTAGTTTTGGAACAATTGATTCAACAGTAAGTTGAATACCTATATGTTATGTCCTGGCTTTTCTTTTATTATTATTTTTGGTCTATGTTTTAAATTATTGTGTGAAATATGTCCATGCACGTATGTGCTAATGGAATTTTTATTGTAAACCTTGGTAATTTCTTTTGCATTTTCTGTACACACTAATATTTACGATACAGTCTTCTTTCTCTCATTGTAATTTGTATCACAAGCATTTCTCTTTTATTTTCTGAAAGAATCATTTGTTCATTTGTTCATTATTAAATTCCTTTTTCTTTAGTGCGGTAATGGATCTTTCTGGAATGAACACCTTTTGGCTTGATTATGATCCATAAATTTATCCTCCTGCTGAACTGATGGATCATATTCATATGCTGATGTTTTGGTTTTAGGCATATGCTTTTAAAGGTGAACAAATTGCTTCTGAAATAGTCATGCTTATGACTTTTAGTTATTGATATTTTGTACTTCTCTGATTGTGCATATTGTAGGCTAAGAATATCCTATATCATGTAATGTCATAGGTTTGTTGAGCAAAACATTGTGCATTTGAACTGCATTAAACCTAAACTCTGTGTTTGTTATTATATCATATTGAACACCTCGTCTAAAATATTAGATAGATACATGTTCATGTCTTTACAGTATTTTAATTGTTGACCATAAAAACAAATATCAAGTGAGTATTGGCTTGTAAATTTCTTAGAGCCAAATAATGCCTGCATCATCCATCAAATATCCAAAAGTAGGTGAACATATAGTAAGTGCAATGTCATTTAGACTGGAGTCAAAGACCTGAATTCATTGCAATCTAGATGCATTCTATTTAAGCAACAATAAATGAAATTCACCAGATAGCTTACGCAAATACTGTGCAATCAGTATATCAACAGCAATTCCACTGGTTCTTTTGTAGTTGTATTGGATGCTAGATGTTGCCTCATTTATTTCCTTCAATGCCTCATGCGTTGTTAAAGGGTATATATCCACAGATCCATAGAAGTTTGTTTTGAGTTTTAGGCTACTGAACTTGAGCAATAAGGCCCACTATTTACATGCAGTATGTGACAGTGGTCTCCATGTTTATTATTGAGTTTTTTTATTAGTATAAATTTTCTTGCTACGATTTCCATTAATTGAAATTTTCAATCTGCAAAAATGTGAACTGGGTTTAAGCTGGAAAAGCTGACTACTCTTAACGTGATTTATTCGACTTAATGTAGATCCATTTCATTTGTGCATACAAAATATGCAAAGTTGCATTATTTTTATTTGGTACTTTCTTTGTTCTTTTTTTCTTTTCTTTTTTTCCATCTACTTGAATTCAATTTTTGATCAAAACTGTTAGTATGGCATTTGTCAAATGCTATAATTGCTTAATTGAACAATTATTTGTGTGTGACGAATTAAAGAGAAAAGAGGAGAGAATATAGATAATCAATAGTTTTGTGTGTATTTTATTAAAAATCAAAGACTTGTACCTATAGGTAAGAGTCAGGGTTACATGGGTATAATAGTCATTTTCCCATATAATAGTTAATTTACAATACTCTTCATACACATCCTATGTCTCATTAAAAACCTTGTTTGGGGAAAACTCATGGGGGAAAGGCTCTGCCAAACTAAGAAAGGATATCACAAGTAATTGTAAAAGAATTTGGACTATCAAGTACTGCCTTTTTAAAACCTTGTCAAGAAAATTTAGTAGGATAAAACTTGGACGAAGATATTGAGTACATCTATTCCTTAATTTTGATCACCGAAGATCTTTCAGTCAATGTTTCATGTACCAATTTTTTGAACGGTAGATGTTGGCAATGCTGTTATCAGTTTTGAATAAATCATTCAAATTATCTCTTAAACGAATTTGTTGAATATCTATGTCACTAGTTTTATAAAGGTCATGTATATTGTTTCTTTGTTGTAGCCTTCAAGTAAACAACATCTTCATATAAATTGTCATGCTGTATCTAACTAAATATATGATAAAATAAAGGTGCCAAGTGCAATCTGCAATACACTAATCGAACTAAGATATGGTACTTCGGGATCATAAATTTCTCTCATCTTCAAGTGTCCGAAGTAAAACAATACTTATGGCAGGTTATAGGTATCACTAATGTTTCTAATGAATAGTATATATAGGGATATTATATGGGGGGGTTGTAGACATTCATTCGAGAAGTGATTCAGATACAGGGGCCTGACTTGCAGGCCCCCGCCCGACCACACACATTCGGAGGGGGTGGGGCCAAAATTTTTTTTTTATTCAATGGTGGGGCCTCTGCACTACAGGCCCCTGGCAAAAGAGCTCCTGTACTTGGAGCATTAGTCCATTCAATTTATAATGCTCCTCCTTGGATCTTTATTTACAAAAATTATACCTTGTTAAAACCTTATAGGAAAAGTTTAGTCGGACAAACTCTAGTATAAAAAAGAGTACATTATTCTTTTAAAAATACGTCTTGGAAGGTGTCTCATTAAAAACCTTTCAAAAAAAATCAGGGGTACAAAATATTGGTCAAAGAAAGAAGAGTGGAGTATATATTACTTGAATCTTAAATTATGTGCTTTATGAATTTTAAATCTTCAGGAATTATATTTGACTTGTTTTTTTTCTTTTTTGATAACCGTGGATGTCTGGGCCAGCTTGCACGCACCTCGACTAATCCCACGGGACCCTGAAGTTTACAGCCGTTTCTCACCTCAGTGGCCCTGAGGGGACTCGAACTGGTGACCATTGGGGAGCAAACCCAAGGCCTGACCAATTGAGCTACCCCTCAGGG
>CAIGRQ010002220.1:0-12277 GCA_903798375.1 Fraxinus sp. D2006-0159
GTATGTTTTCTCTTCTATAGAATTCTTGATAATTTCACATGAGACCCTTTGGCATGTATGATAGATTGAATCTAGGGTTTTATCAATTTATTTGAAATTAAGATCCAACATGGGGATCTAAATCTCTATTTTAACCCACCATTGGAGTTTCTGTTAGTGGGTGACAATATATATTTTTTTTTTACAAATACTGCAAAGAGAAAAAAAGGAAAAAGGAAGTTAAAAAAATAAATTTACAAAGTTGAGCCAAAAATTATTATTATTTTCAGTAGCATTGGTATAGGGTGGTCACCTTTATGAAGTCCCACTAATTTTCGTTTTTAAATAATGTCCATTGATTAAAACTTCTTTCAATTATACTATTTTCTCTTCAAATGTATTACCAACTTACTCATCTTTTTTTTTAACCAATTTCAAATTATATAGACTTTCTCGTCAAACTAAACAAAATAGTACGCGTCTTTTTTTTTTTTTTTTTGCACGAATTTTATACTATTTGGACATTTTATCAAACTAGACAAAGTTGACAAAAGTTATATATGATATCGTTTGGGAAGAGTCCAATTTTTTTGTCTTCTAAAATTACTCTCATTGGTCTCAAGTTTTCTTATCGAAAGATTTTTATATGTAGGCTCTAGTATATGTTTTGGTAATAGTTATATGATTTAAAATTGTTAAGTAATCACCAAGGGTACAAAAATTGAAACATCATCACATTAAATTTTGTTACCTAACCACTTGGGAAGAAATATTAATTGCTAGTTATGACTATCTTTCTATATATCATGTTATTTCCTCACTCTGAGATTGTGACATTTCAGCATGTCAAGTCAAAAGGGCAATGTCCTGACACGTCCAGTACATTAAATTGATACGTTTTAAGTTAAGAATCCTGCTTCCTTCACAGGGCACCCCCTATTGGCCCCCACCAATAGCAAACCAGATAGTGGTGGCAACGAGTCGTGTCAAGTCGAGTCCGAACCGGGAAAAAAAAAGGCTCGAGCTGAGCCGGCCAAAAAAAATTGAGGCTCGGCCCGAGCCTTTGCGGGCCGGGCCGGCTCGATTTTTTGAATTTTTATTTTTTTTTAATAAAAATCTCAAATAAGAGCTTCTCATAAATTTTTTTTTTTAATTGGCGGGCCGGCCTTGGCTCGGTCCGATGCCCCAAAATGGGGCTCGGCCCGAGCCTTGACTCAGTGTAACCGAGCTCGAACCAGACTCTGTTCGGGCTTTTTACGGGCTGAGTCCGAACCGTCGAGCCGACGAGCTTTTTTGTCACTACTAAAACCTGGGCGTAAAGGGGGATTTACCCTTAAGTTAAAATATTGACAAATTCTAACACACATTTTTATGAAGCGATATCGAAATGGTGCTTAATTTGGATTTTGTTGTTCTTGGTTCTTATGTCTTTTCACATGGATTTTCTAGAAATTTTTAGTTTCTTAACAATTTATGCATTTATTGAATTCTTTTTATATCGATACAACTCTGCTTGGGTGATATTGATGGGCATTTCATTAAATATAGAACTATGTTTACTTAATTCGATATGTACGTTCATTCTCAATCTTCGACACTTCCTTCTACATCATTTTCACAAAAACCTTATCAACTATGTTGGACATGAGTATTACTTTTGGATCTTGTTACATAGTACATCAAAATTTATATAAATGATTACATAATGTCATGTGACACTCTATCATTTGTCAATTTAAAATACAATTTTTTTCATTCAATATTTTCCTTCCACATTATTTTGATAACCGCTTATGTATCATTTGATGTACAAGTAGCAAAATTTATTATTTTTTATTGTCGTTTATATTTCTTGTATTTCCATTCAAGATCTCGCGTAATCGTTGCTTATTTAGCTTAGATCTGGATATACTTTGAATAATGAGTGTTTTATTTTTACTATTTTCGTTTCTTGTCATTGATCTTATCGGTACCAATGTGTAAAACCTGAATAGGATTGAAGGTGATTGGAAGGTAATCGTAACATGTATATTATAATTCAAATAGGAACGTACATGAATGCAAGTATATGCATAAAAACATGTATGTATTTATTTCATAATACCTTTTTTTTTTTCGTTTTTCAATTTGTATTTAATTATTTCTAATAATAACTTCCCTTTTGTTTTTCAATATGTATCATTTGAACCATTTGAACAAATAAATATTACATCAAGTGAGAATAATTTTTTAGACGGTTCTATTCTTACTATAATTCAATTATTTTAATAACACCTTACGTTTGCTTTTCAATATGTATTTTAATTATTTCAATAATACCAAATTTTTTGTTTTTCAATATGTATTTAATTTATTAATTATTTTGAACCATTTGGACAATACTATCATTACTTATTTTGTCAACTATTTAGTTATGACAAATGTACATTTAACACATTTATTAACTTACTTTCGTTTTTAAATATGTATTTAATTTAATTAACAATATTTGATAGATTCATTACCTTTTCATTTTTCAATATTTATTTGATTTATTTAATTTAATCATTTGAACAATATTATCATGAATTATTTGTCAATTATTTAATTATAATCTACGTACATTTGACAAATTCTTTCCACTTGATTGGATAGTAAATTAAATTCATTAAAAAAAAAATTAGAACAAAAGATGTAGAGGTTTTTTTTTTCAATTAATTTATTCAATGAATGTTAAGATACAGAGAATGTAAATGTGGAGACATAATACATATCTATATAAATAATTTCAATTGATATATTCAATTATTAAGCTATTATGAAAAATGATGGTATTTGTTGAATGCTCAGTTCAGATCAAAAGGGTAAATGGAGGGGCTGTTCTAGTTGACTTCCTCAACTATTTAAATTGTTTTCATAGACCGATTTCTATTTCATTTGAATCAAAAGTGCATTCCAAATAAACAATTGGTATTAATTATTTTTTATATTCTCACATTTTACAATATTATTTTTATAACACATATAAAATATTTCAAAATAACATACAACACACGTTCAATCATAACTAGTCTATTTAAATGAGAAGTCATTAACTATAGTATATATTGAATGACAAATTAAGAACTATCAAGTACCAGCGCGGGCGTAATTGTTCATAATTGTTCAAAAAATGATTCTCAATTCACGTGACACTTAATAGATAATAGATGTTCTAATAAATTACCAATTATTCTCCTCATATAAAAAACTACTTTTTACATATTAAATACTTAATTTATTCATTTAAAATGTTGGTTATACACATGAAATTTCTACAAGTGTGTGAAGTTTTTGAAGACTAAGCCCTTGTTTGGTGGTAATCGAAATCAAAGTTAACAATAATTTTATTCACATATTGTATTAGACTTACAACTTTTTAACAACACATTTAGCTCCCGTTTGGCCCCCATTATTTGATATTATAATTTGTGGAATGGTGTTTTTCTGGAGAATGCATGGTTGAAAAAGAAGAATAAATTTTTTATTCATGTGTAATATTATTTTATTGAAAAATGTGTAATAAAAAAGAAGATAGAGAAAAATATATTAAAAATTAATGGGGACCAAAAGGGGTTTAATCAACTTTTATTAAAATATCTATACCAAAAAAAAAAAAAAAAAATCTGATTTTAGACCCCATCAAACAAGGGCTAAATATTCACACCACATTGTCTTAAAGGTATACCGAATTTTAATTATATGAAATATTCATAATCTTTACTCGTTTTCACACTTATGTTCCTAACTTTTTCATGGAGTTTTATCCTTAACCTTTTTCTGTGATAATGGTTTATGTCCAAAAATTCCTTTAAGTGGGAGTAAGAAACATTCCTCGTAATTTTGAATAATCAAAAAGAAAACAAACAAATAAGAAATTGCCGCTTTTGATAAAGAAAGCTATCATTAAAGATAAGATTTCCTAATTACTTAAAAAAATAAAGATAAAAATATGATGAGAAAAATTATGAACGTAAATGTGAAAATGAGTCAAGATTAGAGACTTTTAACGCAAACATAACCATCCATTTTCGAGTTTAAAAATAATTTATAGAATCAATTCATATAAAATCTAAACTTCTATGAATAGAAAAACTAGGGGTCTTGGTCTTGATGACGTCATTACATCTGCATGGTGACCTATGAATATGGAGTCATAGGGCTAACCCTCTAGAATGAATTATGGAGACACCTCACAGTATAATAAATAATGTTTAATTCCTTAATTTTTAAATCAATAATACTTCCTCCATCCATCTCATTTATATATATTTAACTTTCTTTATTTTCTTATCACATGCATATGGTCATATTTTTTTTATTAAAAATATTTTGCTTTACTCGTTTACTAATATACTCTTATTTAATTTGTCTAATTATAAAATAATTTTTCCCACTTAATCTTGAAATTGTACAAATATAAGTTGTTTCAAAAGTTCAAATTATGGTTCCCAACGAATCTAATCAAACTGCTTCCAACAATAATTTACTACTAGTTGTTAATATTTAAGTAAGGGTAAATTCGAAAAGTTTTTGACAAAAATTACATTGTCAATAATATTAAATAAGATTTCTTATGATGGATTGAGTATAATATTTTGTATGCATCCTCTCCTGCAAACAAGTCATCGACTACAACAAAAAGAATTTTTTATGTCATATATTTACGGTGTGCAATTAACGCGTACCGTAAAAATAGACTTTTTACGGCGTGCAAAAAATATGTGCCTTAAATGATTCTCATTATCTAATTGTCTATTTTAATTATTCGTAAATCTATCATCATTTTGGTCCAATAAATTAAGTAGTCCTTCTCTCACCATAAAATAAAAGATTAATTTACATATTACTGGAATTTTAAAGAAAAACTATATGTTAAACTTTTACTCATTTTATTTGAACTTATCTAATTTAACTTTCAAACTTGAAAAAACGATTATTATTTTCTTGTGTTCGGGAAATCATATATCTTTAAAATCAAATAAATTAAGTATAGACTAAATTAAGCATAGATGCATATTTTGTGCGATGTAGATTATAATAGAGTGTTAATATGGTGCTCCTTTTGTTATAAGAACTCAGATGTACTTAGAAAATAAAGGGGAATTTCATAGTTTTTTGTGCAAAAATTCTCACGATTGAAAATTAATCATTTCCAGGGGAAAAAAAAAAAAAAAAAAAGCGCATGAAAATTTGTAGTACCATTTTTTGTAAATGAAAACTAACTTGGGGGGTTAGAGTATTTTAAAATTATATGCACATAAGATTGCTTTTCATAAAAATATTTGACTGGTTTTAACATTGATTTCTAGGAAATATCGATATTGCCACCCACACCCTAAATTTCTAAATGACTATAAGATAGGTTGAACACGACTTTTACTTTTAAATCCATTTTTGTGTATGAATGCTGATCTCATATGAAGTATTTTTTCCCTTAAGTCGTGTGAAAATTGTCACAGTAGAGACATCGCGTGATCTCGGGTAGTTTTGGGAGTTAAAACTCATTTGAAATTGTTCATTTTTAATAGTCAAAATGAAAATAATTTACTTATATTTTTCTTTATTTAACAATCTAAACTGTGCACCAAATATTTAGTTTACTCGGATAAAAAATATTGACATTATTTTTTACCTAGATTATTGTAGGGGTGACGTGACCAACAAATCCCTACTTCTCTTACTTCCACGTAGCGCTTTCTACACAGTAGGATAAATCATCAGGGCATGTGGCCAATTTTCAGCAGTGGGAGAGGTGGTTGAAAGCACTCTAATGCTCAAATCAATCTTAAGATGTGAGCCACTTATGTAAAAAGGGGTTCGGATTCGAGAGTTATAGAGAGAGTAAAAGTATAACCTAAGGGTCTAAAACTGCATTACCTTCAAATGACACAATGTGTGAGCCTTTATAATATGAGAGAGTTAATTCAAACCGTTAGATAAAGATACACGTGGCCACATCCTAATAGTCGAGGTGCCTTGTTGTAGACATCAATAAGTCAATCATAGGTTCATGTGCATTTAATGTTACGTTGCAGTGAGTTGTCATATGAATCAATTATAAAAGACTCTGCATGAAAGATCCTTTGATGCGCCTCTAACTGCCTAGCATCTCTATGAGGCCTTGGCCTGCACATGGGTTCTACCTCTCTATGAGGTTCGGCTTCTTTATTGGGTTCGTCAAAAATCACGACATGGGCATACTGCTTTGGAATGTGGGCCTAAATTTGCTTGCTATGTCATTGCTACGCGACCATTCTTGAAGCATCACTGGAAGAATCATAACAATAGTCCTCAAGTCTATGTACAGATATCCATATAATGCGTAAACATGTTTAAGTGAAAGTGTGTTATGTTGTTCATGGCGCATGTTTTTTTTTTAAGAAACAGTGCACGGCACGTGTTGTTTTACGTGGTTGAACCTGTACTTTTCTAACCTCCCAATTGTGAAGGAAGAATGTGCACAATAGTCCCTCAAATCAAAGCATATTTATTTATAGAATGCGTGGACTTAGAATGAACAATACGAGTAACTTTTTGTAGTAGATTGCGAACTTGTTTTAAGGAGACCCCTTGCTTTGATGGCTAGCTTGTTGGTGAAGAAGTAGCATGTAATAAGGCTAAATTGAACTAATGTGAGGTCCTTGCATTGATGGCGAGCCTGTTGGTGAAGAGCAGCCTATGATAAGGCTTCATTGAACTAAGGCGAAGCCCTTGCATTGATGGCAGGCATGTTGGTCGAGAGGGGATTATATGGCTTGGCCCAAAATATGGATGATTATATGCCCATCATTGGCACATTTTTGGTTTACTAAGTGGAAGATGGGGCCTTGTCCTATTTGCCTTTGAGAAGGTGGAAGACCATGGGCTATCCTATTGCAGTGATCAATCATCTCTTTATTGACGATTTTACCCTTCATCATTTCAATCGGTTCATCATAGGTGGTAGAAATTCTATTTCTAACATCCCTCCAAAATAGGGTGTCCATGTTAAGGCCTCCCTTTAGGATGGAGAGGGCTTCTCTATTGATGACATTTTCATAGTAGGTCTATTTTGTTGGTGAAATGAGCTAGGTAGCTCTTTAGTTTTTCACCAGTAGCTTGCCTCATGTCTTGGAGGCTTTGAATAGGGTTTTTCCATCCTTTCTAGATAGTTGTTGGTTAAAAAATGTCCTCTTGAGGTCATGCCAACTCCTGACACTCTCCGGTTGAATTTTAATGTACCAAATTTTGGCCGCTCTACCAAAGGTTAGATTCACAAGCCACCGAGGTGGGACTGAGGAGGCAGTGATTGAGATTGTGAGGCATGGTGGTGGTAGTTGCTGTGGCCAAATCTAGTCTCAATGTCACGATTTATAGCTTTGTGGATGTGGTTGGCTAGACCCAATGTAGTTCTTATCCCAAGCCATGCCAACTGAATTTTACTAATAAGTTAAATGAGCTCGACCAAGTAGAACACCTATTCCCGTAAATATTGAATGCTCGGCCTAACATACAAACCCTACGTGAATCTTTACTATTATTTAATTTTGGTTTGGTTTGTGTACAGCCAGATTTTGCAAGTGAGAACATGAATTTCCGTTGCTTATGAGCAAAGTTGACCTTAAATTTCCCATAATCATCAGAAGACTTTGCAAATAAGTGTTGACTTTTCAAAAGTCAACTAACAAACATTTTTGAAAAGTCAACTAACAAACATTTTTGTTATAACTTCATACGGTCATCTACCGACTTGTCTTGTTTTCAACTTTAGAGTATGGTTGGTGGAGATTAAAATCGGATTAAAATTGAAAAATTAGCCGTTATTGTTGACTTTTATTAGATGAGTGGGACCCAATAATGGTTGTATTTTCAATTTTAATTGGATTAAAATTGGTACCAAATAAGCTCTTATTAAATTCATGTTTGGTATAATTTTTTTTAAAAAAAATTATTTTTAATTATACGTTCTTGTATTAAAATAAGTTTTATATACAGACACTTACTTTTTTCTACTCTTTAATTATTCATTTTCTAAAAATATTATTTTTCCTAAAATTTATTTTCAAAAATCTAAGTCAAGCATGCCTTTAGTGTGAAAACGATGATTTTAAATCTTTTATTAGTCAATTCGTTTTTATATTAAATTGGATTATTTATCTTTATTACAAGTTCATAATTTTAAACATGGTACTAAGATGTCAAGGATTACGTGCTAATAAAGTTGGACAAAATTGTGCCCATTGAACAATCTTTAAATTGCCTGTGTATTTGTCATTTTTTTTTTTTTTAATTTGATTGCACTCTATAATTGAAACGATAATTAGTTATCAACTTACTAAAAACTCCTAATAAAGCAAACGCGGCCATTACTTTTTGTAACATTAATGTTCTCAATCTTTTGCTTTTGTAAATTGATGAAAAATTTGTGGTTAAAAAATAAGGAAAAATTTTGAATTTACGTGTAATATTATTTTATTGAAAAAATTTATTTGTTGAAAAGAAGAGCGAGAAATATATTTTGAAAAAAAATGAGAATCAAACAATACCTAAATTACTAGTAAACAGTCGCATTCTATTGAAAAGACAATTATCTTATTGTTTAATTAAAGTAAAATATAAATACAAATTTTTTATAATATTTGAATTTACAATGGATAAGAATTGATCTAAATATTGTTTTGAACACTTCACTCGGACCATTATTTGTAGGTTGTAGCAGCGGTTCCAAACCTTTTGATTTTTCGTAGACTTATCCTAACTTTCAGTTTGTGCCACCAACGATCTTAAGCTTAAAAAAAAAATAACATTTGAGGTCCAAATGGATAATTTCTGTTAGTTTGAACGTTAGTTGACCCATAAATTTGACTTTGACTAAATTAAAACCATTTTTGAAATGATAAAATGGTAACTTTACATTTTATACATAAAATAAGATAAAAATTAAATTTAAGAAAAAAATAAAAACAATAAAAACACAAATAAACACCCCACCCACCCCACCCCACCCCACCAAATCAAAACCAAAAAATTGTCCCCTTACATATTCAACTGCCACCGACCCACACCACCACCTCAACTCAACTCTCCTCACCTAAACAAACCAAACAACCACCCTAATTAGGTAACCCCATGCGAGGGGCTTCAGCAGATCTGAGTGGTAGTCAGTAATCCGACGCGAGTAAGGGAAAATTGCAACTTTTCAATTTCAATTTTAACACAACAATGATAAAAGATGAGGCAATTTCACTTGTTGTATCATTATTTTTTGTTTTCTATTTAATCTCGAACTTCCTGCCATTTTTTGAATTTTTGGTGGCTACCGCTAGCCGAAGCTATTACCATTTTGCTCAAAGTAATATGAGAAATGGGTTTGTTGGAGTGTGAGGAAGACAAGGGAAGAACTAAGGATAAGATGTTGACGGGAACAACGACAAAGTCGGTGGAGGAGGGCATTGGTAGTGGTGGTGACGAAAAGTGGTAAGATGAGGCCAACTGGTTTTGGGTTTAGGATGAGGTGGGGTGTGGGTGTGTGAAGCAGAAGATGAATAATGATTGAGTTTTGGTTTTTATTTTTTTTAATTCAAAGTTATTATTTTATCTCTTAAAAAATAGTTTAAATTTGGTCAAAATCAAATTTATAGGTCAACTAACAGACGAACTAATAGAAACCATTCATTTGAACTTCAAGTGCTAATTTTTCAAATGTTTGGGATCGTTGGAGATACAAACTGAAGTTTAGGGTAAAATTTGTGAAAAATTCAAAGGTTTGTTGCAATTATCCCTTATTCATAATGCTAGTTTTCAGTCAAAAGGATTGTGAACGAAAATGGCAAAAAATATCCCTCTAAAGTCTCAATACATACATGCATCTTCTTTGGATGGTTTCAAGAGTCAAAAAAAGTAATAAATAAATAAATAGTTTGCATTTTTTTATTTAAATTTAGTTGAGCCTACCAAAAATGATTGATTAAATTAAATTAAATAATTAATTACAGCGCAGAAAAGTCTCACGTTTGCCCCTTCCCAAGTCCCAACCACATATTTAGCCGTCAACTTAATCTTTAAGCCAAGTTTCCTATTCTTCAAAGCATTGGTTACTTAACGCTGCCTTTGACAAAAAATAATTTATAAATAATATCTAATCGAAGAAATAATTTAATTTCTCTAGAGTTTTTTTATTAATTGAAGTAACTTTTTTGTACTCTCTCTTCTCTTATTTTGCATTATCGATTTATGTGTTCTTTGTGGAGATATAAAAAGATATTTTATTTTATTTTATCATTAATAAGGAATAAAGAATTATTAGAACACAACATCAAACTTTAATAAAAATAGATCTCTGCGAACGGTAGATGACATAAATTTTGAAATACAACCAATCAAGCAACTAAGAGCAAATGAAGTTAGAGAGTTGGCTAAGCTATTTTATTTCTAAAACATTGGGTCAGTTTTTGCCTCAACTAAAACACAACCTAACATGATTAGTTTGATCAAAATTTAACCTAACACAGCCCGTGTAAAAGTTGAAACTCAACCCAATCAAGTATCGATCGGGTTGGGTTGGGTTGGATTGGTCGATTTGGGACAACTTATCAACGAAGATAAAGTCGTCCAATTTTTTATTATACTAAATTTGAATAGACAATATTAAATATTAAATAAATAAATAAATAAAATTATTCATTATCTTATTTAATCCTTAATAATCGAGCCTACAAAAAACAAAATGCATTTAACATAACATGAAAAACTTATGCTACATTTCTTGTGGAAAGGACAATGAGCTCCTCCTTTGAAATGTGCAAAGGTAATTACAGTTAGACTATTCAATCGTACTTTTTATGTTCTTTTTACTTTTAGGCATTTTATTTTATTATTTTAATTTCTAACAAACGGAGGCCTACTATTACTTCATGTATAGAGAATTTATTTTTAGTTGAGATGAATTGAATACTTTAATATACAGAATTTTGTTAGTGACAACTTATAAATGTTAGTACATCATAAAAATGAGAACAAATAAGTTTTAACTACACAAACTTATAAAATTAAATATAAACGTATAAAGTTACAATATTAGTAATTTATAGATATAAAAAAAATTAGTGACAAATGTCTTAAAATTTTAATTTTGTCTGAAAAATATTATATTGTCAAAAAATTTAAATTACCTTTTAAGCAATGACTAATCGATCGGATTATTGACTCATTAATTCGACTAGTGATCGGATGATTCACTCACTTAGTTAGATTGATGTCCGAATTAGATATGATAATTATTTTCTGGAATCTTCAATTTATACAAGTAAATTTCGAACTTATGAATGATCATCGCCAAAGCATCTTAAAAATATCAAAATATCCCATTATTGATTCATTGGAGTCAATAAAAATTCGTTTTAAATTAAAATCTTTTAATCTTTATCTAAGTTCAAGGAATAATATTATATTCTATCTAATATGGTCAGCTGAGGGTAGTTTTGTCAATAGAAGTGACTTTTCAAGCATGTGTAAATGGGTAAGGGGTTCAGCTGACGCATCAATCGATTTGTGTAAAAATGGATGAAAACGAGGGCTTTTTGAGGAAACTCACTCCATAAATAAACATTGGCTTTCCATTCGCAGAAATAGCAAAAACTCTGTTAATTCTCAGTTTCAACACATTTTCTTCAAAAATTATCCCCTTGTTTTCAGTGTTTTCTCTCTTTTTCAGGAAACCCAAGTTCTCATCTTTTTTATTTTTGCAGCTTTTCACTATATAGCTTCTTGTATGAAATTGTACTGATTTTTGGGTTTTAATTTGTCACTATGTTCGGCCCTGAAACTATTCCAAGAGATATGAGTAGCAGCAGCTGTTTTCTGTTCCCCAATAATAACAGTGTCAAGCATGTTTCTGATGGAGAATTCTTGAAGAGTAGAGAAATGATGGATTCTGATTTTTTCAAGAATCAGCCGGCGGCGGCTGCAGCAGCGCCGTCGCAGCAGAGCTGTGGATTGGCGCGATACCGGTCAGCCCCAAGCTCGTTCTTCACAACCCTTTTGGAATCCGGTAATGAACCCGAGAGTATGTTTTCTGCCCTGATGAATGAGACCCGCGATGATGGTCTGAATCAGAAGAATCAGCTGCAGTATTCTTCTGGGGGGGCCATGAAGCAAGAAATCGGTGTCGAAATCGAGGCCGGTAACCGAAAAAATGGATTCTGTAACGGATCTACTTCACAAGTGGTGTATGAAAGTGGGGGTTCTATTGTGGGATCTTATTCTGCTGGAATAGAGAATCAAGTTGGAGTGAGGATGA
>CAIGRQ010002231.1:0-14412 GCA_903798375.1 Fraxinus sp. D2006-0159
TTTTGGATGGATTAAAGATGGAGATAAAGAAAGTAAGAACCATACTGCAGAATGCTTTGGCAATAGATGGATCATCAGAGAAAAATATTGAACAATTCATTAAAGATTTGAAGGCAAAAATTCATGATAAAAGGCAGGATATATCAACATGCTAGTGATCAAACAAGTTTTGATTCGTTCTTAAAGTATGTATGCCATAAACTCTGTTTTGGAGCGTATATACTGTTACTGTTGAATTTTTTCGCAAGCAGATGTGATTTTGCTCATCGATTGTATTCGTATCTACGAGAATCGAGATTGTTGAACTTTTCATTCTGATGGTTGATAGTGGAATAACTAATAGTATGAATCAATTTCAAGAAGAAAAAAGTAACTCTCAGTATACAAAGACTTAACACTTTTTTAGACAAATTAGCTAACAAGTAGTAACAAGTCCCATACCATAAGCGCATGTTTGCCTTTTCCTACTCTGCAGCAATGCAAGCATGTTGCTATATTAGTGTCTGTGTCTGTGTCTGTGAAATGATTCTACCATGGATCCAAGAAGATGGATTTGGAACCTGTTTTTAATGTGTTCGATAAAAATATTAAAAGAGTAAATGTTCATGATTAAGTTGTGCAAAAATTCAATACGTATGGCTTATTCCATTTTTAGTGTAACAATTAAAATGACAATTTCAAATTATTCATGTTGGTCAATGTTCTTAATTTAATTGAAAGCCTCTCCCCAATAGCGATTAAATCTATTCATCTCATGTGACCTTTCTATCTCTCGATAAAATATGCAAATATGATAAATCTATTAACAAGTGCTAGAACACTTATTGAAACCATATAAAGCATAGATGTATATATTTATCCTCTATCGAACCTTACAATATTTATTATATTATGCTAAATCCTATTGTCTCTCTCGATAACAATAAAATCCATCAACAATTCAATTAATTATCAAACAATTGAAAAGAACGATAAAAACGATAATAAACATTCACAGATCAAACAAAATTAAAGTCAAAATAATATTAGCTAAAACGTGTTTGACAACTAGCAATTAATCACATGGCTACAACCCAACCCAACTAATAAAATCTCTGTTAAGAGAAATTGAGAGTGTAAATACAAAGACTTTTAACACTATTTCAGACAAATTAGCTAAAAAGTAACAAGTCTTCTTGATACCATAAGCGCATACTTGTCTTTTCCTACTCTGCAGCAATGCATGCATGTCGGTGTATTAGTGTATGTGTCTCTGTCTATGAAAGGATTCTACCATGGATCCAAGAAGATGGAATTGGAACCTGTCCTGATTTGTTCGGTAAAAATATTAAAAGAGTAAATGTTCATGATTAAGTTGTGCAAAAATCCGATATGTATGGCTTATTCCATTTTTAGTGTAACAATCAAAATAACAACTTCAAATTATTCATGTTGGTCAATGTTCTTAATTTAATTGAAAGCCTCTCTCGATAGCGATCAAATCTATTCACCTTATGTGACCCTTCTATCTCTGGATGAAATATGCAAATATGGAAAATGCATTAATAAGTACTAGAACACCTATTGAAACTATATAAAGTTTAGATGTATATCTCCATCGTATTTTACAGTGTTTATTATATTGTACTTAAACCCCATTATCTCTCTCGATAACAATAAAATTCATTAACAATTCAATAGGTGATTTAAAAATTGAAAAAAACAGTAAAAACGATAATAAACATTCACACATCAAACAAAATTAAAGTCAAACTAAAAAAATATCATAACAAGAGTTTATCTCATCCTAGTAATATATAAAACTAGCATAGTATATTGGAATTCGTTCTTTAGTATAATTTACATATCTACATCATTCGAAATTGTGAATTAATGAATAGAGGAATATGAATTTAACGTTCTTGAATTTCTTCAAAGCAGTCTTGATAAATCTTCAATAATTATTTCGCTTCTTTGCCCACAAATTACATGTTTAATCTCTAATTGATAAGTTCTTGAACTTCGCATTTGAAATCTTCTAACAATAAATGATTTTGCTCCTTTTTTTGGATGAAATATGGATGAATTTTTTTTGTATAATGGTGTATGAATAGTGTAAAGGAGGAGAGAGTTTCTGTATGAGACGTCTAAGTACATATAGGGGCCGAGTATAGATCAAAAGTTTCGTAAAAATTCTTGCCAACTTGAGTTTGAATTGAAAAATGAAACTGCTGATTCGTATGCTGAAATAGCTCACACACGCGCACTGCCTCTTCCCGCACACGAGATGAATTGCTCTCAGGTTGGTGAAAATAGGGTCTTTTGCGCACAACGGGAATTGCCTGCGAGCATGCCTTGGTTTACATCTGCTCGTCCCTGGACAGTTTTCGATATTTTGGTCATAACTTTCTCTTTTGATATCCAATTGAAGTGATTTACTGCATGTGAGAAAGATAACTCAAAAAGTTACAATTATTTTAGAAATAACATTTCTCCAATTCGAACGTTTACTACCCCCAAAAATAGGTCTCAAGTTGAGGCTAAAAATTTGGAGCATAACATTTTCAGCTATAAGTTGATTTGTAAGAATACTTCGGCTATATTTCACTCATTTGACTTCAAATTGTATCCAACCGATCATATGTGATCTTCAATCATCATTTTATGGTTCGAATTAACTATTGAATATTTACACTTTGGTTCCCATACTTTTGATTTCACCCTTTTTCCTTGATTGTTTTCTTGTTTCTTCTATTTCATTCGACCATTAAATTTTACATATATAACATAAAATGAAACAATTTAGGATATAAACTGTCAAATATCATTATTGTAAACCTTGAATAAGTGTATAAAATAAACTTATCATGGCTCGCTCATGGCATCCACTTGGAACAAAGTAGTAACAACAATATTTGACTAATCAAACTTTTTTTCTTTTAAAATCTCGCCTACAAGAAAATATTGAAAGAATAGTTTATACAACTTTATATGAACCTAAGTGGAAATATCATATGAACTTTAAAAATTGAACTCCAAATTCTAGACAGAAATGAATTAAGAAAGGTGATAAATAAAATGATTGTTTACTATCCTGCCGAGTTTAACTTATATATTAACGGTAAATCTTACATTGTTTAAATATAAAAAACAATAATCAGAATTTACTCTTAACCAATGTATCAGAATCACTATGGAAGGGAGACGGGTTGGGGCGGAGGTAGGAATTAATGGTACGGGGGGCAAAAACTTTTAAAATCTAATGTACTAATAAAATTTATATATAACAAGAAGAATCGTAATATAACATTACCTATTACAGATGATGTTATATAGTATAAAATTCATCTAGATCTAAATTCATACTAAATTATCGTTTAATGTTTAGTGTCAAACAATCAGCAAAAAAACCATCATTCATTTTATTACGAATCTTCGTCTTTACATGTTTTATTGTTGAAAATGTTCGTTCCACTGTCGCTGTTGAAATCGGTAGTGCCAGTACTAAACAAATCAATTTAGTCAAAATGATGTAACTCTCCAACCTTCTACTTGCAACCAATTCCCGACATTCAAAAAATGTAGGTGGTTGAAATCGAGGTTCAAAAATCACATCATTCTGATAATGTTGCAACTCAACTTTCAAACAATAAATATCTTGCTGCGTAAAATCTTTAGGATAAAACTTATCCACAAGCTTTCAAATATTATCTATGTTAAATGATTCAAAAGAATTTAAAAAGAATTTTTTGGATCCAAAGCCATACTGAGATAAAGGAGTTCTAATGTCGTCTCATTAAATCTTGTATCTAACTCCATCATCTGAAAATCTATGGTTGTATTGAAAATATCAAAGTGGTAATGATGTTCCATGATAAGATACTCACGACTACGAGATAGACCAACCATGTACGAACCATCAAAATCAGATATATGTATATCCTTTTTTGAGCAAAAGAATTTCACCTCTTTCAGAAATTCCTCCCAGCCATCTTCTCTTAATGCTTAAAGGATAGTTTTTGTAATATAGACAAATTTCATAGCAATTAAGATGTCTTGAGTTTTTTTCCGAAGGGCCTGACAAAGAACATGCGTAATTGCCAATATTCTACGCATTAAATACAATTCACATGTTGTCATGTTTTTGTATACACCACCAACTTCAAACCGAGTTCTTATATTTAGAGATTGATAACTAAGATAGGCAAGCACCTTGCAAGTTGCAGCATACATATCAATCAAATTCTTTACAAAGCTATAATGAGAAGACCAACGAATTCCATGCACTCATTTTAAATCAAGGAATTGTAGATTTGAAGCAAAATAATATCTGCCAAATCCGCCCCTGTTTATGACCCTTTGAAAAAGGGTACTACAACACCAACACCTAAAACATTTAAGAGGATTTGGATACCTTTTAGACTAAACACAGCATCCTAAAATGTATCAAGGAAGAAATTTGAAATTTCATTCACACCCACACACTATCCTCGTGCCCAATATGAGTGAAATAGGTTTTAAATACAAGATTGTGTGTGCAGAAACTCAAACGTACCAGAAGCACAAAGAGTTTGCCCTTGAGATAAGCTTTCTTAGCATATGGAATAGATGCTCCTTCCACACAGCTATTTAAAGAAGTCACTTTCTACAATCAGGTGCGTTCGACGGTCGGTGGTAGGCGATCGGCTCTGCAGTTGGGTGAAAAGACTTTGGGCTTAAAAAATTTGGGAATGATTTCAATTTGGTTTTCAAACGAGGTGAAGATAGAAGAAAATTGCATTAATTAAAATTAAATAAGTTTGTTTAAAAAATTGGGCCTAAAATTAAATAAATAAGTGGACCAATAGTTAAAACAAAAAATTGTTGAGGAATTGAGGTGGGCTAGCCCATTAAAATTAATTATTGGTGGGCTATAGATTACAATATGGAAGTATTTTTCAACTAATTTTATCATTTTTAATATATCTGGACTTGGGCAATAGTGGGCTACAGCCAAGTATAACCCACTACCGAATCCATCCATGGAGAGGGGGGAATGTAGAGGCAAGTCCCCGAGGTACTGTGAATTTCATTTTATTTTATTTTCGCTTTTTTTTTTCAACATTTCAAAATTTTGTCATATTTTATATTTAATTATATAAGCGAGACAAATCAGAAGTTAAATAGATTTTTTATTAAATCCCTGTAAAAAAAAATACAATGAAAGTAGATAATTAAATTACATTTTAGCAGATTTTTAATTTGTTATTTTGAACTCGCCGTTTAAAAGTATTTCAATATGACACATAGTGAAGTTTTTCAATGCTTGAAAAGGAACTAAAAACTTACTCCAGCCAGTACAAAACTTAGTAAGATGAAAGTTGTGACGCCGAAATGGAAATTAAATAATTAATTACTTGATTATTAAACTTATTTCTAGAAGTCATATTTTTACCTCGTTATTTTGAACTTGCTGCTTAACATTTTTTCAATTTAAAAGATGTATTGCAAAATTTTCCATGAATACTTCAACATGGCACTAAAAATCTATTTTGACAAGTAAAGAACGTAACTTGAAAATAAGCTAAAAGAGGTGATGTCAAAATAAGAATTAAAAAGATAAAAATAAAAATAAAAATAGGATTATTAAATCCATTTTTATCATACTTTGGCTCGTAATTTGAATTCGTCGTTAGATAATTTTTCAATCCGAAGGATGTGTTGTGAAGAAACTAGACCCCAACAAAAAATTCGTGACTCCACCACTGATCAAAGTCTAAAAAGTTAGAACCAACAATTCATCATCTAAATGATGTACAAAATCATTGTCTATTTCAAAATCCTTATTTTCTTCTACTTTCTCAACATCCTTTTCGTTGAAATGTCATCATTTGACTAGTAGTACCTCCTAACAAAAATATCACCAATGCTAGAACAACACAATCAGACAACCTTTGAAGCTAATCAATCACCCTGTATCTTATTACAACAGAAAGCTGCAACCTGCAAACAGGGAAAAATATGGCGGACACACCACATGCTATCGTGATTCCTCTTCCATTTCAAGGTCATATTACCCCGTCTGTGAATCTTGCTGTGAAACTTGCTTCAAAGGGCTGTGCCATCACTTTTGTCTTTACAGAATTCATCCACCAAATGTTGTCCAAATCCCATCACTCCAGTAGCGAGTTTGATTTATTCGCTGATGCACGTGAATCGGGTCTTGACATACGTTATACAACGATCTTTGACGGTTTTCCTGTCGAATACGATAGATTTCTGCACTCGAAAGAGTACTGGGAGACTATGTTGAGAGATTTCCCAGCTCATGTCGATGAATTTGTTGGCAAAATAATCCGTTCTGATCCACGGTCGGCTTATTTTCTTATTGCCGATACATTTTATACTTGGCCTGCAACAATTTCCAGGAAATATAACCTCGTGAATGTATCATTCTGGACAGAACCAGCATTAGTCTTTTCCATAGCTTATCACTTGGACCTTCTTAGAGAAAATTTTCATTTTCCTTGTAAAGGTACATCTTCTTTCTTCCTCTCGCCCCGTAACTTTTATTGCTTGGCAGTAGGGAACTTAGTTATAGACTTATAATATATACTTATCTCCTCGACAAGATCACCATTTTGATGCAATTTTCTTGATTTTCAGACAATATTGAGGAGAATATAAATTACATACCTGGAGTTTCTTTGATGAATACAAGGGACTTGATGCCATACCTTAAAGAATCTTCCCTAGATTCGTTGCCGCAAAAGATTGTGATGAAAACATTTGATGACCAAGTGAAGAAAGCAGATTTTATTTTACTAAACACTGTTCAAGAACTAGAATCTGAGACAATATTAGCTCTACAGCAAAAGCAGCCAACTTATGCAATTGGCCCTATAAATTTTTCACCTGATTCCAACAAGCCAACCATTTCTCAGAATTTATGGCCTCAAACGGACACTAAAATGTGGCTGGACTCGAAGCCTTCCAGCTCAGTTTTGTACTTGTCATTCGGCAGCTTTGATCTGTCTAGTAAGCAGACAATCCAAGAAATAGCTCATGGACTTCTCCTCAGAAAAGTTAGTTTTATTTGGGTGGTTAAAAGGGATATTGTGAGCTCTAATGATACTGATGATTTGCCTCTTGGATTCTTAGACGAAATCAGAGATCAAGGGTTGATTGTTCAGTGGTGCAATCAAAATATGGTGCTTTCGCATCCGGCCATTGGAGGATTCTTGACGCATTGTGGATGGAATTCAATATTGGAAAGCGTATGGTATGGTATACCTATGATTTGCTATCCATTATCAAGTGAGCAACCTACTAATAGGAAATTAGTGGTGGACGATTGGAAGATTGGGATTAATCTTTGTGACGGAGAATCAGTTACCAAGGAAGAAGTTGCAGAGAAGATTGACAACTTGATGAGCGACAAAGTTTCGGATGGATTAAAGATGGAGATCAAGAAAGTAAGAACCATGCTGCAGAATGCTTTGGCAATAGATGGATCATCAGAGGAAAATATTGATCAATTCATTAAAGATTTGAAGGCAAAAACTCACGATAAAAGGCAAGATATATCAACATGCTAATGATCAAACAAGTTTTGTTTCGTTCTTACAGTATATACGCTATAAACTCTTATTTGGAGCTTATATACTGTTGTGGTGGAATTTTTTTTCAAGCAGATGTGATTTTGCTCACTTTTTGTTCCTATCTAAGAGGAATTGTAATTATTGAACTTTGATACATATGGTGATCGTGTTCCGATATTTATTTGGAATCAACAAAACTTTGAATCTTTGATAACATGTTTGTTCAACATTTTATCACTTTTGCATCACTACATCAATTGATATCAAACAAATACTGAACACACGATGACCTTCTAATTTCTGCACGTAATAGAGAGAATTGGGCTTGTTGATTTTTAAATATCAAATACGAGAAATTTGAGAAATCTCAACAATTCATATTCCACTCCATTGCCATAAGGCTTACAATTCCATGTTTAAAGCAATAATTAAGATCTAGATAATAATTAAATTCCTTGGAAAGCTCTAATACTGGCCCTATTTAGTTGAATCTATTTGTTAATCCATATAAACTAAAGTCAAATAGAAGTAGTGTTAAATAACATTATTCTTGCACAAAGGCTAGAACATAAAAAGCCTCGAGAAATAAAAATGAAAAGCAAACCCAAGTGGTATATTTTGCAAAGACTCGAATTACCAACTGCAGTTTTCCCTTAAAATGCCCAAAGTAAACCAATTTCAATTCAATTATTTATATTTCAAATCAACGGGTATCTGCACATTATCACATTAGCATCAGTCAGTTAAAACAAACAAATATACAGGAATATGTCAGCAGTATCAGGAGCCCGCATAAAACCTAACGGACAGGAAATTTTGTAGTCTAGCGCTTTCTCCTTGAAGCATAGCTTTATGCTTTTGAAAATGCTAATATCTCCTCTGTGGTGATCCATAGAAAACCAAACTGCATCATTCCAGCCATGTTTTACATGACAATGCTCAGACTCCACAGTCTTTAAAGTATTTCATATATGGGCTCTCTGGTTCATTTTAATTAACCGCTGATTTTGAAATCTGAAACGGGAGCTGTTTGGTGAGCTTCAACTGCGGATGCAGATTCTTTCTTGTCCAACCCAAAGAACGAGCAATTCTGAAATGCATCCAGACTGTTCGCTAGGAATCGGTTCAAACCACCAATGCTATCGCTAAGAATTATATCATCACTATGCAATCTACAAGAGGGTATATCCAAATCTAATGGTCCTAACGAGTCAGGCTGCAACATGGAAAAGAAAGAATGAGAACATGTCCCAAAATCTTCACATGAACAGTTAACATACATGTCTTGAGCATAGTTATCATGTATGGCACGCACGGGAACTGCACAAGTGGGAAAAAAAAAAAAAAAAAAAAAAATGATATGCTGAAAAAAAAAAAATGATATGCTGAAAGTAATGAAAATTAAGTTGCTCCTTGGCGGAAAGAAGCTTCTCATTGTATCAATGATTTTGAAACAATGTGGAGAAATGTCACCAGAAAAGAAAAGATAAAATGGTATTTCAAGCAAAGATTACCCAATATGTGTCAGTTAGTCCACTAAAATCCTTGGCAGAATTCTCTAAAGTGTCCATCGGCTCTCCATATATAGGATCATCATTATTTGATTTCTTGTCTTCAGGCAACTCCTAAAAGAAATTAAAAAAAATAGTGTGACCAATAACTCTCTCTTTCAGATAAATCTCAATAAACAGTTATCTTGATATCAGACCTCAACTGCATTGTGGGATACTGAAGAACTCGTCCTATTAATTTGTTTAAAGGTCTCTAGAGAAGCATTCCTGATATCACTGTCAACTATTTCACAGAAAGCACCACTCTTTTGGAATGCAAAGGCATCACATGTTTCTTCAGCATCCCAAATGGAAGGTGCGTGAGAAGCAAGACCCAGCTGTGAACCGACTTTGTTTTGATGTTTGTATATGTGAGCAGCAATTGCGGCATCAAAAGAGTCACAACTGAATGGGATCTGCTGCAGAGAGTTAGAGCCAACAGGCGATGGTATCTCAGCACAGTTGGCATCCACGTTGAGTATCGAGTCAGAAAGTAGATCCCCCACACTAATACAGGTAAGACTATCAGCCCACTCCCCAGCTGAAAGTACCAAATCCTTCTGCATGCTCCGATCATCCTAGATGCAAAGCAAAAAGATAATTTAGAATGACAGGCAGAAAAACAAGGGCATGGGCACTATTCCTCAGATGTATAATCCGATTGTAGTGTGCTTAGGTAACATGAAACACAAGGAAAGAATTCATCAATGTCAATTTTGTATTCTACAGGCTAGTACACAACAATCTCAGTGTTAGTTGTTCCCAAGTATGTGGAACCAATTTCAATCTATTTTATGTACTTCATGGGGATTACAAAGATGGAAATCCATTACTCAAATAACAGAGATCAGGTACTAATCATGCTTTAAATTTCTAATTGAGATTAGATGAGACAAGGCTTTCAGCAATTGTTTAGACATACATAAATAAACAAATATGCATTGATCTATGTGTGTACAGTGAGAGAGTAGTGCACAAGTTGTCGCTTTACACCATATATTATGGTGGTTAATTTAAATCTAGGCCTTGAATCAACATCTAAAGGATCTAGAAATTTCCAAAATCAAATGCATGGGTTCGGGTAAATAAGGTATTCTTAAAATGCTGTTTTCACTAATATGGAAATGGAAGAAAAATCTACAAGGAAACAAAATTTAATTTGTCTTTCAGTCTTCTCCGCCTACAGGGGCCGGGCCCAATCAGGGTAACATTCTATGTTTATGATCATATAAACACACCTGATGAGAAATATAATATTGAACTACCATAAGTATTTGATATTATCTCAAACACTCAGGGTCAAATATAAAACTTCATCAACTTAATCTGCACAAATAAACTCAACAGTTCAATTACATGAATTCAGTCTTGCATACATAAATCTATTGTTTTAAGTAATAAATAAACGAAAGTTGGAAAAAAAAATACCATGTTCTCAACTTGTCTTCTATCAGCTAGAGCTCCGGTCTCCCNATTACATGAATTCAGTCTTGCATACATAAATCTATTGTTTTAAGTAATAAATAAACGAAAGTTGGAAAAAAAAATACCATGTTCTCAACTTGTCTTCTATCAGCTAGAGCTCCGGTCTCCCTTCTGACTACTGAAACAGCTGGAGTACTATCGATGTAACTGGAACTATTAATGTCGGGATCCGATCTACCACTCTTGATTATCTCATCCTTCGAAACAAATGTTGAAGAGGGAGTGAAAGAATTCATCTTATCTGTAGAAGCTAACAGTTCTTGACAATTACCCCACCTTGGGTTCCCAGATTTGTGATAAGTTGGACTTGATGTTGGCACAGACTCAATGTCATGCTTTTTCATTATATTGATGCTATTTTTCTCACCGACATCAGCACATGACTGCAATGCTTGAGGTGTTGCAGATTCGAGCTCAGCTTTTGAAAACCAACCATATCTTTAACAAGAAATAGAACCTTATATTAGGTTTATTCTGTAAACATCATTCTTCAGAAAGAAGAAAGAAAACAGGTAAAAAAGAACCTGAGGCGGAAAACTGGCGGGCTTCCAACTTTTGCATATACATCAGCTGCACAGAGTGGAGAGTCCTTAGTCCACTTCTGACACCCCACCAGGTTTTCACAGTGTGCCCAGTAAGGGAAAAGCATTAAATCTCCAGATAATAAGTTCGAATTTCCCCATTTGCGGTTGAGGTGATCCAATACAGATGATATCTTCTTTCGTGTACCCAAAGTGAGCTCCAGATGGGGATTATAATTGTCCTGCAATAACAAATAAACATCTAAATTTCCTTCATTATTCTAAAATTGAACTTTCAGTATAACTTCCAAATATTGCAACAGCAGCAAAAAACCAACCCAGGCTCGACATACCGCTTCCAAGGATTTCCGAGTGCAGTCATCAATTGGGAACAGCTGGAGCTTAAGTTTCATAGAGTTTTGTGCATTGTATTCATTGCTAAGACTTTGTGATGACATTGGCAAAGAGAGCTCCACTTTTCTAACAGGCTGGGAACCACCACTCGCTGAAAAGTAGACAAGTAGCGTATCATGAATAAATTAATTTTCAAAAAATTCACCACCATTAGTCCTGACTCAACAAAGTTTAGAAAACAAATCTTCACCATTCACCTGGTGTTTCGTGGACATATTCAACTTCTTGTACAACCTCTTTCTCGGTGATTGTTCGCTCCAGATGTTCAGCAGCATCAGCCACCAACGAAACGCCGGCAATCGCTGCCTTCTCCCATCTTTTATATGCAGCGGTTGAAGAACCTGTCATACATTCAGCGACAGCCAGAGAAACATTATTCATATTAAAAAAAAAAAAGGAAAGAAAGTAAGTAAGAAAGGAGAGAGAAAAAAATCTAGGTGTTAAATTCATGCAAGAAACCTTCGGTCATTCAGTAAGAACAAAAGCAGAAGCCCACATATAAGAATCATGCTAGGTAACAGGACTTGCATGTTAATCGGAGGAAACTGAAAGCTCGTCTTGTAAGGGAGTTATCATCATATAGGAACATAAGAATCCAGTTCGGAATACCATGCACGAATTTCATGCTCAACTAACACTAGAAGTGACAAATGATTATCCATGGTCTATTTTATATTTAATCACAAGGAATAGCACTCCGGTGTCAGAGTATTCAATCAGAGACTCACTCCATTAGAATGTAGAACCAAAGAAAGACTTCTGACCAATGATAGGCTGTCAACACCACCAACTATAAAGTCACCAAAATGTGCCAAAAGTCCCAGAATAGCCATGTTTGCAAATCGGCCTTGTAAATATTCTTACAAAAAAGAACACCGTAGAATGGTTCAAATAAGAGAATGGCCTAATTAAGAAATCTCAAAATTGCCACATTTGCAAATGGGCCTTACAGTCGAATATAAAGGAACCATTAGAATAGTCCTAAATAAGATAGCATAGCACATTAAGAAATTCTCAAAATTAAACAAAATATATGAATGAAGAATTTAAATTAAGTGCATGCTCTCAAAACTAAAACAACAATAATCAAATCAAAAGGCATAAAGAATACCAATAACAAATACAAACAGCAACAATAATAGTAATTGCAACGAAGCATTCAATACTTGAATTGAACATCACCTGTTTTCCGACGATGTTTTACTGTTTTCAGAGAGGATGAATCTACTTTGCTGTTAGTACGATCAGTTCCTATATTATTTACATTGCGCTTTACCGAAGATCCTTTGCCTGGTCCAACTTTTTGCATGTTTTGGCTGTCAACAAGAACCAATTTCACTGCACGACTATCATGACTCGATGGCCTGCCCGGATTTGAGACAGTAATTGGAGCTGTAGAGCAGTTGTTTTCTCCAGGAGAGAGCCGTTTCCTTACATTCTTTTTGCGGTCTTTCAAGAGTTGGTTCTCCTGCATGGTTAAATAATATTAAGATGCCAATCCAATCATGTCTCAGATAAAATTTATTATCAAAGTGAGAATGGGTTAAGTGTTAAACTAACCAGAGCCTCTACAAATATCTTAAATCTTCGAGGTTTCAAGTGAAGCTTTGAGGCCTTACAGCTGTATTTTTCCAATAATGACCACCTAGAACCAATATACAGCATTTAAGAGATTGAAAATTCCAGATAAAACAGAAAACAAAAAAAAAAAATCAAGTGAGGAGAAATATTCATAACCATTAGGATAAAATAAGCTGCCTCCCAGTTCCACCCCTTCCCCCAAGCCCGCTTCACCAAAAGAAGAGGGGAAACAAATAAATATATAAAATGATAAGATAATAATGATAAAATCCCATTAAGCAAACATAGACACGTGTAAGGGGTAAGGCAATAAAGGCTCTTCATCGTCAGTTAACAAGTATCATTCATTTGACCTTGGCCACTAAACTTTGTGAAGTCATTTAATTCCCTTCATTATATTACGTCAAAACAGAAATGTAAGATGGCATTCATCATGTACGATATTTAATGTTCACGACCAATGAAGAAAAAATATTTTCTCAATAGAGTAATTCTATTTCCACTCAATTACTAATATTGTCTAGGTCTCTAGATAGAGAAAATATCAAAGACATCCCCAAGCTTTATGAAAATGTCATAGACACCCCCCTCAAATTTAAAAAATCACACTAACCTCCGCTATTTCTAGTTTTGAGTACCTTTAACAACTTAGCCATATTTAGATACCTAATATGCCCTTGTAAACTAAAAATTATAATTGTAATTAATCTGCTCATATAAAGTATAAGAATATAAATTGATATGTTATATACAGAACTCATTTGACATAGTTTATATTTTAATGTATAAATTTACTTATTTAGTTTGCAGTGATAATACTTCTCTCAATATATATGTTAAGATATATTATATACATACGTATAGAGTATTACTTTAATAAGATAGCTATTTACAAGTACAATTAGATATCGAATTACCAAACGGGGTACTATGATATTCTTCTAAAATGTTGTAATGATTAATTTATTGGATTAACTTAGCATTCTATTTTATAACTTTTGAGGGTTAGTGAACTAACGTCTAATTTTATTTTATTTTTAAAGCAAAATTGTACTTCAAAAGAAAATTTTTATATTTAACAACTTTTTTTAGTTTATGGATTTGTAGCTATCTATGATGCACGGACACGGACACGTGTGTCTGACACGATACGTGTCGAATACGCCGACACGAGATTTTTAAAAAACATTACAGACAAAACATGTCATCGACACGTTGATTAAATTCTTAAAAATTCTTCATTTATATAATATAAATTTAGTTTTATATTTGTCATTAATTTTTCTTGTTGAAATATTTTAA